>CAUJGJ010000313.1:5345478-5377978 GCA_963170055.1 Halisarca cf. caerulea | reverse complement strand
CACACACACACACACACACACAAACATCTAGTACTGGACAGAGCTCAACAATAACTTCCCATACATTGACAGGGTCAGTCCAACCGTCTCCAACGAGAATTCCTTTCAAGTTGAGCTTTATTTTGGTCGACGGTTCCATGTTGGCCAGGTGGATGTGATAGGCTGTAGCCGGTACATACTTCCCAGCATACGACTGTGATATATGTGCAAAGAGGCATGTAACCCACCAGTATAGGTATGTATGTGTGGATGAGTATTGTACATTGTAAGAGACATAGGAGCGAAAGGTATGTATGCAAGCACACACACATACACACACACAAGTACAATACACACACACGAACGCATACACGCACACACGCACGCACGCACGCACACACACACACACACGCACGCACACACGCTTGCACGCACGCTTGCACGCACGCACACACACACACACACACACACACACACACACACACACACACACACACACTGTACTAGCAAAACCAATATATTCAGTAAATGCCAAACATCTCAAGTAGACCACATCATAACAGAAAGCATTGTTCCATGTCATCCACTTCACCTCTCCAGAGATGTAAAAATCATTTTTCTGATATTCTGCAAAGACTGTGAAAAACTGCTTCAGACAGCTGAAGGTTAAAGAGTTTGGAATCAGTAACATACACACGCACACACACACACACACACACACACACACACACACACACACACACACACACACTTGAACAAGTTGCTGGCTACTTGTATCTCATCAGTGGAGTAGCCGCTGTCATTGTCAGTAAAGCTAAATCCAGTCCCAACCTAAAGGAAAATGGCGGAGCTTAAGAGGCAGAGCTTAAGAGGTGGGTTTAAGGGGAGGGGCTTAAAGGGAGGGGCTTAAGGGACACAGAAAAAAAGAATATCTTAGGGAACAGGTGAACAACCTTCCTCTAACTCACTGGATTGTCAATGTAAAGCATTGCATACTCTGAATTCCACGTGACCGCTCTCTTCATAACTGAGGTGTACACAAGAACAAGAAACCATTGACAGTAGCTGTGGCAAGGATGAAGTCCTTGAAATACATGAATCAGTTGAAGGTGCACTTCAGGAGTTTGGATTGGATACGTAGATTGGGAGTTGGGATGGGACATGCAGACTGGGAGTTTGAATGTCGCATGTGTGTAGAGTAGAAATTTGGATTACATATTATGGAGATTGGGAGTTAGGATAGGATATTTGGACTGGACAACTTTGAATTGGATATGTGAATTGAAAGTTTGGATTGCGTATGTTTATTAGAAGTTAGGACTGTAAGTCAGAATGAATTTTCAAATTTAAATTTGAACTGGAAGTGAGGATTGTACACATCACAGTGCACCACCCTGTACTGTGTTCTCAACTCACTCTGTGCGTCTTTAGTGACATAGAACGGTCCATTCTCTACGAACAACCCAAACAGTGACGACCCTCCAGGACCACCCTGTAACCACAGCAACACTGGAGCTTCCTTGTTTCCGTTCTACACAAAGAAAGTCATAGTTTTAGAAAACAGATACAATATTATAACAAGCTCACACTGAGACAATGGGGCCCAAACTAAAATTAGTGCTCCCAGGATGAAAACAGAGCTCCTAGGCTGAAATAGAGTTCCCAGACTGAAACTGAGTTCCCATACTGAATTTATACGTCGCATACTGGGATGAGTACTTACTTGAGCAGGGAAGAACCAGAAGAACATGTTACTGTTGTAATCCTTGTTAACAGTGAAGAACCCGGAGTATGAAGGTATGCCTCCAATTCCTTTCACTTCACTCAATTCATGAGCTGAAGACAGAAAAAAAGGGAAAGTTAGACTTGATAATGACAGAACAAGGTTTCATGTGGCTTGGGTTAGGCTAGGCTAGGGACTAAACATTACCTCCATACAAGTTGGGAGTACAGCAGGTGGGGGGGGGGGGGGGGGGGGGGGTATGGCTGGACAGCTTAACAATAGCAAAAGTTAGAGGCCCTGTACCACCTTCCCCACCCTACCCAACTCGTAGGCTGCTGCACCCTTGACTGCACCACCTTCCCCACCCTACCCAACTCGTAGGCTGCTGCACCCTCGGCTGTACCACCTTCCCCACTTTACCCAACTCATAGGCTGCTGCACCCTCGGCTGTACCACCTTCCCCAACTCGTAGGCTGCTGCACCCTCGGCTGTACCACCTTCCCCACTTTACCCAACTCGTAGGCTGCTGCACCCTCGGCTGCACCACAGACAGTACACCCATCAGTAGATGGACAGAACATGGCACTAGAATAAGGCTATCATATCATTATTAGTGTGGCCAATGGTTTACAGAAATCAATACAAATATATTAAGTACTGTCTGACCCAGTCTGGTCTGCTACGACCGTCTCACATATGAGTATGTGGGACGGTTGTAGCAGGCCAGACTGGGTCAGACCTCACTTATCTGCACACATCCGTTTCGGATGAAATTGCAGATAAAGTGAGGGAACTGGATAAATGAGGGAGCAGTAGTATAGTGTACAGTAGGACTATTGCAGATTTGTTCCAATAAAAACGACTGCGGAAGGTGAGGGAACTGGATATCTGAGGTGCGGATGAGTGAAGTACAGACAAAACATGCAGCAGAAACTCTTTAAGAACACTCTTAAGACAATTTCTGATTAACACAGTCCATAGTTTCCAAGATCTGCTATAGACTAGTACTGTCGAGTACTGTCGAGTACTGTACATGTATTATCATATCCCGTATAGGAATAAATGTCGATAACAAGAACTAATTTTATGGGTCCCCTAAAGTTTGTCTTGACGAGTTTTGACTGCTCAGGAGGAGGTTCAGGAGGAATGCAGCCACCACGTCTTTACACCCGTGCACCTTCAGCAATCTTCCCTTCTTCGATGTATTTGGTGAGGAAAAGCGGTTCTCCCGGGTCACCAGGGTCGTTTGGATCCCACTTCACATCTTTGTCGTTGTGTGTGTACTGGAACACGCGGGCTTCGGCAACTTCTCCGCACGACAGACCGAAAGCAAAAAGTAAGAACAGAAACATCGCGGGACAGAAATGCAGATGGTCATGTGATCTGTCACGTGCGCCATTATTTTGCTTCCACAGAAATCCAAGAGTCCACCATTTCTAAACCCATTACTACTAGAACTACGCATATGATTATTTTATTTCAATCATTATATAAGTGTTATATACCTGCTCTGGTATGCTCTTAACTGTCAGGTGTGCCAGCTTCTTCATGTGATGCTCTTGTTTGGTTACAATATACATAGGTGTAGGAACCATGGGGGCTATAAGGGTTATAACCCCCCCCCCCCCCCCCCCCAATATTTTATATTCTAGTCAATGTTTACCCAGTCATATACATAGTAAGGAAGTTATTATACTGCACATGAAATTGAATGAGCCTCCCCCCCAAAGTACAAGTCATTCCTACGTCAATGATATGTGTGTACCCATGCATGTGTGTATCCATGCATGGATGTATCCATGCATGTATGCACCCATGCATGCGTAAAGGTAAGAAGTCAAAGCCGATCACCACATTATCAGATACCATTTGTAGATGCAATGTTTATACAATTGTCAATGCTCTCTAGAGTTGTGAATACGCCTGCTATGTTCATGTACTTGTGATCATTGGCTGAGATGTTCATTCTGTGAAGGGGGTATTAGAATAATACAAAGGAATTGGCTAAGGTTGAGTACATATGTGTGTGTGTGCGTGTGTGTGTGTGTGTGTGTGTGTGTGTGTGTGGTGTGTGGAGTGTGTGTGTGGAGTGTGTGTGTGTGTGTGTGTGTGTGTGTGTGTGTGTGTGTGTGTGTGTGTGTGTGTGTGTGTGTGTGTGTGTGTGTGTGTGTGTGCGTGCGTGCAAGCATGTGTGTATACTAAGCACATGTATGTACACCACACACACACACACACACACACACACACACACACACACACACACACACACACACACACACACAGACTAGACCCACCAAAACCCTTTCCCTGATATGAAGCGGCGAACCATATCCAGAGCCCTCTCAGGCTGGTCATAGGGGAGTATATGCCCGGCTCCTCTCACTATGAGCTGCAGTACACAAGACAGTAGCAGTGGAAAATGCGGTGAAACAGCACTAGAGAATGAGTGCACATACATACAGACATGTACATATGCTTGTACTGTATTAAGTTCATGAACACACAACAGGTGCACACACACACACACACACACAGCAATTCACCTGAACGAAGTTTTTGACCGTTCTTGCATAACCAGCCACTTCAGTGTCTGTGGGGTTCACCTTCCATATGGTCTTGTTGACTACAAGGTACTCTTGCTGTCCGCTCCATGAGAGCTTCTGAAGATAGGCCTCAGTCAAAGGCCCTGCTACAATGACATCCAGCTGTCCATTGTACAGTAGGACCTGATGAGAGAGGTAGAGAGAGAGGAGCTCAGTTTACTGCTGTGGTTTACATATATGCACTCACACGTGTGTGCACACACATACACACACGCACACACATACACACACGCACACACACACACACACACACACACACACACACACACACACACACACACACACACACACACAGATGAGACATTTTAACCGAGAGGGGCTTGTAAATTGCTAAATATATGATACCATTCATCACATTCAGAATAATGACTACTGCACATAAATATACTGACTCCTTCACATCCACCATACACATAGGCACCATCACAAGAGGCTCACAGACACCATCACAAGAGGCACACAGGCACCATCACAAGAGGTACACAGGCACCATCACAAGAGGCACACAGGCACCATCACAAGGCACACAGGCACCATCACAAGAGGCACACAGGCACTATCATAAGAGGCTCACAGGCATCACACACATTGTCAATAAGGGTCATGTGCACTGGAAGAGAGCATGTGGGGAAAAATGAATAATGACTGTACCTTGTAATTGTCCATCAGGAGGGCCAGCCATTTTGCTGTGGATTGCATAACATCCTACAATTAAAAAGTTGATTCACTCACATTTGTACACACACACACACGCACACACACACACACACACACACACACACACACACACACACATTGAGGAGTTTCTTCTCCACTTCAGACCCATCATTGTAGGTTAGATTCCCAACATGGATGGCCTTCCTCACTTCATCTTTAGTGACATAGCCATTGTAGTACCCAAAGGAAGCAGGTGCCTGGAGGGGACAAGAGGACAAAGGGTGCATGGGAAGCAGGTGCCTGGAGAGGACTAGAGGACAAAGGGTGCATGGAAAGCAGGTGCCTGGAGAGGACTAGAGGACAAAGGGTGCATGGAAAGCAGGTGCCTGGAGAGGACTAGAGGACAAAGGGTGCATGGGAAGCAGGTGCCTGGAGAGGACAAGAGTGCACAGGAAGCAGGTGCCTGGAGAGGACAAGAGGACAAGGGTGCATGGGAAGTAGTGAAATCTGTCATGAGAACAACCACATTGAAGGACAAAATTGGTACAGACCACACACACTACAGACCAAGTGTAGTGAAAATCACACATTATAAATCACATAGTACCAAATACACACTGTACAGAACACACACTGTACAAACCACACACTGTACAGACCACACACTGTACAGAACACACACTGTACAAACCACACATCGAAGTATATTGTCGTAGTTATCACTTCCTGTCACGTTCTTGTAGTACGAAGGATAGGGAAACAGATCTCCATTCAGCAGCATGTCAAATATCTGAACAGAACGAGGGACAGAGAGTGAAATGGGAAAACTATGCAAACTTCCCATTTCAACAAACACTCGATTTCTTACAGTTCCTTGAAATCATATATTTATGTACCTACACATACTTTGCAGCTGCCAATAGGCAAGAGTACCTTCACTGACAAATTGGTATGCATGAAATCCACAAACCTCAAACGCCTCCAGATACTGTCCGTTCTGAATGAACGCTACTGCCTTCATTTCCTCTGACTTGAAATACTGAGCCTCTATTGAGTCCAGCATGCCGTACTGAAACAGGAGGTCCGAATAGGCAAACATCTGGTGGTTGGAAATACATGGTGGCCATTTAGTTACTATAATCTATTGAATGTTGTACTCCATAGTAATTGGATACTCACATTGACTGGGTCGACCAACCCGTCACCAAGAAGTAGACCTTTGAAGTTGACAGTGAAGTTCTTCTTAAGGTCACTGTTGGCCATGTGAATGGTGTAGCCTAAGGCAGGTATGTACTTCCCAGCATATGACTATGAGTGGAGGAGAAGATCTTATGCATGTGTGTGTTTGCATGTGTGCGTACACGTGTGTGTGCATGTGTGTGTGTGTGTGTGTGTGTGTGTCTGCATACATATGCATGTTAAACACACTGCTCACCTCTCCAGTGATGTAAAAGTCCACATCTTTTAATTCAGAAAACACTGTCAAGAACTGCACCAGACATCTGCAGTAGACAGACACCAGCTAACCACAACACCCCCCCCCCCCCCCCACACACACACACACAAACACACATGGTACCTCCACCCTCAGCTGTCCTACCTGTAGAGGTTCTCCCCCACTTCCACCTCGTTGGTTGAATACCCAGCATCATTGCCTGTAAAACTGTAGCCAGTTCCGACCTGGAGTGTTGTTAAAATAATCAGCAACTCCAACAAAGTAACAATAACAACAAAAACAGCAACAATAACAACAACAACATGTGAATACTCACAGGATTGTCAAAAAACACCATTGCATAGTCTGAATTCCAAGTAATATTGCGTTCTTGTACTAATAATGGTAAATAGTCACATGATAGTCACATGAAAGTCACATGAAATCGCATGACACCCACCTTCCCCATGTTCATCAACCATGAGTGGACCATTCTCAACAAATAATCCAAACAGAGAAGAACCACCAGGTCCACCTTGTAACCATAGCAACAATGGAGCCTTTGCATCACCACTCTGCAAACAAAGTTCACTTACTAAAATCAATATTTCACCACAGGCTCCACCAGCACCACAAGCACCACAGGCACCACAGGCATCACAGGCACTACTATGGATATCACAAGCATCACAAACACCACAAGCACCACAGGCACCACAAGCACCACAGGCACCAAAGGCATTATAACCATCACAGACACCATCTACTCCCAACAATGAAAGAGGCCACAATTACAACTACGATACATTTCATTTCTACCTCATGTTTGCCGAGAGCAGCTCAATCTCTCCTCACACAGACAGACAATGTCTGGACTCACTTGAGCTGGGAAGTACCAGAAGAACATGTTGCTGTTGTAGGTGGAGTTGACTGTGAAGAACCCGGAGTACGAGGGATGTGTGCCAATCCCCTTCACCGCACTGAGCTCACGAGCTGTGTCCCATGAGAGTAGAGACACACAATAGCAGAACACACAAAACACACACACAAACAGTCATGCCTCTGTTGCATGTTAATTTTGGATTGTTTGTGTGTGCATCATGTTTCATGTGACCTGCAGAGTCATGTGATCACTGTACAGTGAAACCCTCTACTCCAGCTGCAGTGAGACCATGCAAGAGAACTCTGGCTGGAGCAGAGAGGCCTTCCAGCACTCAATCCTGCACACTTATCTTCTACACAGACCCTCCCACTGTACGAGGTTGATATAACATGGTGGCCGAGTAAGAGTCTGGGCACAAGACTAACACGTAACCACACATGCTCAGTACTAGTTATGTTCTATATACTTCAGCAGCATGTACCAACATCCCCAACCAGACCAAGCAGAAGCTCCTGTGTAAGGACATCATGTAGCCAATAAGAACGGGTGGATATCACGTGATCACCCCACTACTTTGTCAACAGTATGTAATCACTGAGCGTGCTGATTTGTACGACCATAGATAATAGTAAGACTTCCACATCACACACAGGACAGATCATACCCTCACACCTAGCACATGCTTATGACATAAGCGGTTCTGGCGGTACTAACCTTTTTGAATCTCTCCCTTCTCGATGTACGGAGTTAGAAACAAGGGTGAACCGGGATCGGCGCCAGGGGAAGGCCTCCAGTGTATCGAATTCTTCAAGAAATTCTTCCGAAGAGGACCAGCAAATGTGAGCGGCAGCAGAAAGAGGAGCAAGGATATCAGTAGATGAGAGTTCATAATGCTGTACCGAGAAGTCCGGGATGAAGTAAGTCAGGTGACCAATCACGTGATCCCATGTCCTCGGGTGCATCTATATACTCTTATTCCAACATGGCCACTGAAGACGCTGAAGATACTGAGCTGGCGACTGCCAGAGACGTCATTGAGCAATCGAAGGATGCTTTGGAAAGTAAAGTGAAGTTTTGGGATATCGCGTTCGCAGCCCGGGAGGTGGACTTGATCGATGACGAGTTCATTGACTCGTTAATGAAAAAAGGACTGTCAGCGAAGTCGAATGCAGCCCTTCTGTCTATGTTCATGGAAACTATTAGAAAAAAGGACGGATGGTTTGGTCTGTTCCTTAATATTCTATCAGATTCTGGTGCGTACAAATATCGTCCCTTGGCGGAGGAGCTGAGCGGGAGTGAGTAACAAATGCGAGTGCTTTGAATGCTTGTACATATATGCCATAGTGAGTGATATTAATATCATGATTATAGCTTCAAGCTAGACAGCTCAACTGAAGAATCAATTAAAATACTGTCCCCGATGTCCCTGTCACAAACAGCAACGTCTTAAAGTGTCTATGGCCTGTTTGATAGCAGAACTGTTACACCAAGACACTCCACACCCGGACACTTATTTTATAGTCCCACAAAGCCAGTCCACACCCCTCCTACAAATGGAGGGATGTTCTAGCCCTGTGAAACTAGTAGTACGCACTCACCAGCTATGTTCAGGGTGTTACCTGATAGCTTTGTAATGAACTACTTTATCTTGTATGGCATCACAATACCCACACACATGCACACATTGTCATTTTGATGAAGAATCAATGATTGTGTGAAGTGTGGTAAAATTTCACTTGAATGACAGGTTACCATGAGAAATTGGCCAGGAAAAGAGGACTACATCCTTCATTCAAGCTTTTAGACATGTTAGCCGATTTTTGTCTATGTGTGCCGTATGTGTGTTTGTGCATGCATACATGTGCGTGCATGATTTTGTATTGTGTGTGTGTGTGTGTGTGTGTGTGCATACGTATGTGTACAAGTACATGCATGCATGTGAATGGACGTGCTTATTTGAGCTAATACTCACCATAGGTATACTCGGTACACACACAGTATTGTTATTGCATACTATTGGTTGCAGATTACGCAAAGCTGTAGAACTACTGAAAAAGTGCAAGAAAGAATTACAGAAAGCTCTTCAATTTCACGGACTAGTGTCTGTAGGTGATACTCAGTAATTGCACATGCACAAGTCTTAGCTATTCACACATTTCATCTCGATACTACTGTATTTAGTAATTATATTAATAATGATTTCTTGAATTGAATTGAATGCTTGACTTCAGCAGCACTTTTGATGTCTGTCAGTAGTGCATGGATTTTATAATATAGTGGTTTGCTGTTTCTGTAATTCCCAGGATTGTTCATAGTCTTGGGCAGACGTGGACTGTTTTTTTCTTTTTGATCAGTAATAATTATAATAATGT
Source organism: Halisarca cf. caerulea (assembly GCA_963170055.1). Classification (NCBI taxonomy): domain Eukaryota; kingdom Metazoa; phylum Porifera; class Demospongiae; order Chondrillida; family Halisarcidae; genus Halisarca; species Halisarca cf. caerulea. Next base: position 5,368,326 of record CAUJGJ010000313.1, on the reverse strand, counting down.
TATTTGTATTTACTTGATACATACAGGTCCAGCACAGCGTGAACATGTTGACAGTGGCTGTTGATTATCTTCAAATTGAAGTAGAGAACACTGAAGGACAGAGTAAGAAGAGAAAGGATGTCTCACGTCAAGTTGAAAGGCTTGGAGAAGTACCCAGTAGCATTGGTCACGGTTCACCAACTCATTCTCCCAGAGTTACCGAAATGAATTTGAAAGGTCTAACATCACCAAAGTACGTTTCCTTGTCTTAGAGTTGAAATGTTAGTAGTTTCTTTCATATAATGTTTCTGAATCAGTTTATTTCACAATTTATAAATAAATCAATTCATTCTGTGATATTCAAATTGAATGCCCATAGAGACTTCCAATGCAGTTTTGCCTAGAGGAACATAGCACACAATGTATCATAAAGATACATTTTATAATTAGCAAGTTTGACTGTTTGCCTTTATCATGCAGATCTGATGTTGCAAGCAGCGAGAGGTTAAAACCTAAAGTTAAAGCTGCCAATGTCACAGCACGTGGTCAAGAAAGATCACAATCCTGGTAAGGATTCATGATACTGTAGAGCTACAAATTTGAGCATGTTCATAATTTATGCAAATTATGTAAGGGAATTTCCCCTTGCATAAATTATAACTCACATAAGGTATAGGTTGTATGGCTGTAGCTGTTATAAACAATATATGCGTTGTTGGGAAAAGCATGAATTTAGTTTACATGCAAGTCATGCTGTTTGAAACCCAATTTTGCAAATTGCGTAACACTGTCACTCACATCTTTGGTAGCTAATGTGTCAGTAGTTGTTAGTGGGAACAGGGGTTGATTGATTTGTTGTCTTGTGTTGGTTTAGGGGATATTCTGAAATGCAAGTTGTCCATGAAGTGTTGAAACGCAACCGTGGTTACCTGGAGCTGAAAATCCCCATAGAAGTAATAATTACTGAACTCCATGGCCAAGATCTGCTGTTGGACTATGAGTACGCTGAGGTGACATCTCAGCCTTTCCCCATCAAAAAGAATCGATCACTCATTGATGTATTGCTGAGAAAGGCCCCATCCACATTTTATCAGTTTTGTTCAATCCTAGAAGGCCACCACGGGTATGCCTACATTGCACACCACCTGATACGAGAGGTCCAGCACCTTGATCCAACCATCCCACTGGAGGACAAGGTGAGATGTGTGGGCAACAATACATTCTACTTGCACTGGGTGCAGTTATATTGGATTGATTAGCCTTGATGTGGATGGGGATGTGTACCCCAACAGTGGATGCAGTCGTTTGTAGTGAAAATTCTGTAGAAAACCACAGTCCATGTGGTACTAAACATTTGGTAGTTTATATCTAAACACATTGTGGACAAACTGAAATAATATGGTAGTGTGTACACCATACATATATCATGTAGACGATTTTCCTATTTAATTTAACGTGTGTGTGTTTGTTTGTATGTGTGTGTGTGTGTGTGTGTGTGTGTGTGTGTGTGTGTGTGTGTGTGTGTGCATGTGTGTGCATGTAAGTTCTATCTCTACCCTGTATTCACAATTCAGATGAAGACATTTGGAATTGCCTGGTCTCCAGGGCCGAAGGGAGCTGGTCCATCTTCTAAGAGAGTTCCTCCAACAGTAGATGCTCTTGTTGACAAAGAAATGCTCAATGAATCCATCCAGTCTATTGTTGACAAGCAGGTACAGTATGCCCTATTATGGAGTATGGTAGCACTCCATACGAAGGGATGATGTGATGATAACTTGGCTGTCCATACATTCGAGCTTACCATACTGGTAATATCATGCTGAAACTTGATTTACGGTGCATTTTTACGATGTACATATATGTACATTAAATCATGCACAAGACAGTAGTCAGTCACACACACACACACACACACACACACACACACACACACACACACACACACACACACACACACACACACACACACACACACACACACACACACACACACACACACACACACACACATGCACACACACACACACACACACACACACACACACACACACACACACACACACACACACACACACACACACACACACACACATACACGCACACACACACACACACACACACACACACACACACACACATGCACACACACACACACACACACACACACACACACACATACACACACACACACACACACACACACACACACACACACACACACACACATGCACACACACACACACACACACACACAAACACACACACACACACACACACTCACACTTACACACACACACACACGCACACACACACACATGTACTCACACACATACATACACGTACATACACATGTGTGCATATATGTACAGACATAAACTTTCACATGCATATATTTCTGCATACACATACACATCATGTGTACACCAGGTTTTACTATGTCTTTGGAATATTTTCCAACTACAGAGAGAAATGGCAAATGAAGTGAAGAAAGTCCATCAAAATGAAGTGTCCCAGCTCAAGAAGGCTGTTTCCGTATGTTGTGCTCTGTAGTATGTGTACACCATACTTGTTGTCTCCATGGCAACTCCTTCAGGATGCTGAAAAGACAGTGGAAGTTGTGAAGACGGAATGTACTGAGCTTGTCCAACAAATGCAGCAAGGAAAAGTGGACAGTGTCGATCATGTCCATGCCGTGAGTCTTTACGTTCTTTTGCAGTCAAAGCAATTATGGGTGTTATTTACATACCTCCATTGCATGCAGTACGTATATGCTAACTAGACCAACCTTTCTTTTGGTGTACAGTATTTAGTGCTAGAACTCCTGCCTACCGAGTTAATTTCAAGTTCCGTTATTCTCATTATCCACAATCTCCCCACAACTACACAATCTCCCCACACCCTCTACCTCACCACACCCTCTACCTCACCATACTCTCTACCTCCACACACTCTACCTCCCCACACCTTCTACCTCTCCACACCCTCTACCTCCCCACACCCTCTACGTCCCCACACCCTCTACCTCCCCACACCCTCTACCTCCCCACACCCTCTACCTCCCCACACCCACTATACCTCCCCACACCCTATACCTCCCCACACCCACTACCTCTCCACACCCTCTACCTCCCACACCCTCTACCTCCCCACACCCTCTACCTCCCCACACCCACTATACCTCCCCACACCCTATACCTCCCCACACCCACTACCTCTCCACACCCTCTACCTCCCACACCCTCTACCTCCCCACACCCTCTACCTCCCCACACCCTCTACCTCTCCACACCCTCTACCTCCCCACACCCTCTACCTCCCCACACCCTCTACCTCCCCACACCCTCTACCTCCCCACACCCTCTACCTCCCCACACCACTACCTCCCTACACCCTCTACCTCCCCACACCCTCTACCTCCCCACACCCTCTACCTCCCCACACCACTACTTGGTTATATGTGTACACTACCTGTTTTCTTTATCATTTGACCATATTCTTATGCTGTTAATGTGTACACCATCTTCTCCACCTGTGTAGCTCCAAGGAAAAATGAAAGAAATCATTCAGGTGCAGTATATGTAGGACATAATAGTACATAGTTCAAGTTGTCCACCAGCATGGTGTGTTGTGCAATGAAGCTGAATCATGAATGTTATACAATCTATACCCTATAGCTGATGCCCTGATAAAGCATTCTCACTTTTGAATGCACTGACACATGCATGTGATTATCATGTGCCATTTATGATGTTCGAATGACATTGCTGTAGGCTTGTGAGAAAGTTCAAGCTGAGCAGTTAGCCAACAGTGATTCCTCAATTGAAGCAGTGATTAATGCTGTGGTGAGTGTGTGTGTGTGTGTGTGTGTGTGTGTGTGTGTGTGTGTGTGTGTGTGTGTGTGTGTGTGTGTATGTGTATATGTGTGTGTGTGTGTGTGTGCGTGTGTGTGTTGTGTGTGCGTGTGTGTGTGTGTTGTGTGTGCATGTGTGTGTGTGTGTGTGTGTCACTGTGTGTGTCACTGTGTGTGTGTGTATGTGTGTGTGTGTGAGCATGTGCGTATGTGTGTGTCACTGTGTGTGTGTGTGTGTGTGAGTGTGTGTGTGTGTGTGTGTGTGTGTGTGTGTGTGTCACTGTGTGTGTGTCACTGTGTGTGTGTGTGTGTGTGTGTGTACACATGCGTCTATGCATGTGTGTGTTTATGTATATACTATGTGAACATGTTTATGCCCATTCATATTTGCTTGCATGTCACTATAGTTGCTTTGTATGTAATAGGTGAATGTGTATAGTACATATGTATGTAGTACAGTCAATGGCTCATGTACTGTGTATTCTGTAGTAGAAGTAGTTGAAATGTTTGTGTTGCTCTGAAACTACATGTACGTTACATTTGCAGTAGATATCATGCAATATGCAATAGTAGATATCATGCAATGTTGAACTTACATCATATGAAATGGAATCCCATAGAACCTAGAGCATAGAATTGGTCAATTGACCACTCAATTAGAGAAGCAGGAGAAAGAGCTGCAGATTTGGAAGGGGGCAGCAGAGAGACGGGAAAAGAGGTATGTACATTGTGTAGCTGTATGTTCTTTCTACTTTTCTACTTACCAATGAAAAAATTTAACTTGTAATGTAACCTCTCTATAATGGACACTTTGGGAACTAAAGATCAGTCTGTTGTACGGAGGTTTCCGCTGTTCAGAGGTTATTTCACTGCATGCATAGCCATCCATTTGGACCCCAAAAACAGTCTGTTATAGAGAGGTTTCCAGCTATTAGAGGACTTTCGTATATTAAGAGGTTCCACTGTATACTGAATATCCTGCTTAAACCAGTTCAGCTAAGGGGAATTTATACATTGCAGGTTGTTGGGTCCGAGTCCCAGCAAGTATTCCATGTAAACTGTCTAACTATTGTAAGAGCTGCATGCAGTGATACTGTCATTATGAGAGCTGCATGCAGTGATACTGTCATTATGAGAGCTGCATGCAGTGATACTGTCATTATGAGAGCTGCATGCAGTGATACTGTCATTATGAGAGCTGCATGCAGTGATACTGTCATTATGAGAGCTGCATGCAGTGATACTGTCATTATGAGAGCTGCATGCAGTGATACTGTCATTATGAGAGCTGCATGCAGTGATACTGTCATTATGAGAGCTGCATGCAGTGATACTGTCATTATGAGAGCTGCATGCAGTGATACTGTCATTGTAAGAGCTGCATGCAGTGATACTGTCATTATACCTTCCCAATTGCTGCATGTCTGTGCATTGAACATTTGATAGCTTTCTTAGTCAATTGTTGGAGGGCAGTATATACTGTACCATAGCCTTCCACAGAGTTGTACCTGACATGTATGCGATGTGTACATCTTCAGCATGCTCTACACCAGTCATGTCTCTGTCCAGTTTGTCCGTATCTCAGGAGAGATGCAAGAGTTTGGAAACTGAGCAAGAGGAGCTAAAACGACAGCATCAGGAGCTGAGCCAACATCATGAGGAGCTGAGAGACCAGCATGAGGAGCTGAGAGATAGCAAAGTCAAAGAGATTGCAGAGCTCCAGCATAGGTTGGAAACATGTCTCAGCAAATGTGATATTGAGAATATTTATATAGTTGCATGTTTTACGTATATCTACGTTATATCATGAAGAAATGTGAATTAAATGTATATCCTACAAACTGTTTACTGACAGTTTAGTTGAATTTTATACATTTCAGGTTGTCTAAGTCCGAGAAGAAAAATGGTGACCTGGAAGTTGAACACAAGGAACTGAGAAATAGGAAGGACAGAGAGATTGAAGGTCTTCGGAAGAAGTGGGAAGCTTCTCAAGACAGGATTACAGCTGTTACAAGCGAGTATGTACTTTGTGTATGTGAACTGTGAGAGCTACTTGTGTCATGGTGAGCAGGTAGATCAAAGGAAAAAAGTGGTTTATAAAAGCTCTATAGACCACTTTTGATTTACTATACAGCACACTTGCGATCAAGGTTCAGCTCTACAGCACACTTGCAATCAAGTCATAATGATTAACAACCCCTGACAAACAAACAACTTCATTTCCCTTGACCTCTCACCATTGCACAAGATCACAGCCCAATGTATGGCACAAATCCATTAGTGCCATCCCATGACACAAGTTAGTTGTATTCCTCCCAAGTGGGATGTGCAGCCATACAATCACACCTTTTCTTTAATCACCTCGGGTGTCATGGCCTTCACAATTGCTGGATGTCAGTAAAGATGCGGTTAAATTTGTTCAACTACACGGGAAGAGTTAAGGGGGTGTGACTTAAACCTTCTATAAATAGGGATCTATGTGCATGCCACCTGTGTGTCTTGAATGGGTGTAGCCGACACTAGTCATGTACATGTTTGTCTAGGGTGTCTGCATATCAGGAGAGGTGCAAAAGTCTAGCAACTGAGAATGAGGAGCTGAGACGACAACACAAGAAGCTGGTACGACAGCATGAGGAGCTGAGGGATAGCAAAAATGAAGAGATTAAAGCGCTTGAATATAGGTTAGAAACATGTCTAACCAGAAATAGCAATGCGCCTGCTTGTTTTCAGTTGCATCCACGTTTCCATGAAGATAGTGCATGTACTAAATGTCTTGAGCAGGTTAGTTGATTTTATACATTTCAGGTTGTCTAAGTCCGAGAAGGAATATGGTGACTTGGATGTTAAACACAAGGAATTGAGAATTGGGAAGGACAGAGAGATTGAAGGTCTTCAGAAGAAATGGGAAGCTTCTCAAGACAGGATTGCAGCTATTACAAGGGAGTATGTACTCTGTGTGTGCAGTGAGAGCTGCATGCAGCGATGCTGTCATTGGCCTCCCAATTGCATGCCGCATGCATGTCTGTGAAGATGTGGTTAATTTTGTTCAACTGGGAAGAGTTAAGTGGGCGTGACCTCAAACCTTCTGTAAAGGGAGCTGAGAGATTGCAGAGCTCCAGTATATGTAGGTTGGAAACGTGTCACACCAGAGCTGCATGCAACTTCATGCTGTCACTGCCTTCCCACTTGCTGCATGTCTGTGAATGGATATTTAGTAGCTTCTTTAGGACTATGATGGGGAGGTAATGCATAATGTATACACTGTATATATAGACTTCTACAGAGATGTACGTAATATATGCGATGTGTACATCTTCAGCATACTCTACACCAGTCATGTCTCTGTCCAGTTTGTCCGTATCTCAGGAGAGATACAAGAGTTTGGAAACTGAGCAAGAGGAGCTAAAACAACAGCATGAGGAGCTGAGCCAACAACATGAGGAACTGAGCCAACAGCATGAGGAGCTGAGCCAACAACATGAGGAACAGAGCCAACAGCATGAGGAACTGAGCCAACAACATAGGGAGCTAACACAACAGTGGGAGGAGCTGTTACGACAGTGGGAGGAGCAGAGCCATCGGCATGAGGAGCTGAAACAAGAGCATAAGAAACTGAGAGATACCAAAGACACAGAGATTGCTGAGCTCCATTCTCAGTTGGTGAGTTCTTTATTTTTTCTTTTGTTTTTAACCCATGTTTTGAGTATACATGTGTTAATTCTGTTGCAAGTACTGAACCCTGCATGGTGTTTATTATTAATTGTTCCTACTCATTTCCCTTATGCTCTTGTCGTCTTATTATCAAATATAATTTATTTGACTACCAAAACACATCCCAGCGAGTATGTACTGTACTCTATGTGTGTACATGTATACTATTAGACTGTAAGAGAGCTGCGTGCAACAACAGCTCCCTCATGTCAATGAACGACTTTTTGGTTAGTTTCTCCGTCGATTGGTGTGAGGGAGTGAACTATGTGGTATATACTGTACTATAGTACTGGGTGCCTGTAGGAGTAGCCTGTGGTTAGCGGCTCCCAGTCTCAACAGTGATACCCTGACCCTACATATAGCCTCTATATACAGGGATTGAGGGATATGCCTATGTACATGTAATGTGTACGTATCTACATCTAGGATATAGTTTTGGACCACACTAGCTTCACTATCGATGAACTTTACAAATCTAAAACTTTCAATATACGTATGAACTCCATACAACGTTTCACTCATCATGAGCTTCATCAGTTTTGTGCCTGAAGAAGCCAGTGATGGGTGAAACGTTGCATTGTATGTGTTTCTATTGAGAGTACATGTATTTCTTCTCCTTTCCTATTCATTGCCCTAATGTTCCACCCGTCGTATTATGTACATGATATTCTCAGATGGTGAGTTGTTGTCTTGTCCCATGTTTTGAGTATGTGTTTCTTTTGAGAGTGCATGTATTTCCTCTCTTTTCCTATCCATTGCCCTATTGTTCCACTCATCGTATTATGTACATAATATTCTCAGGAGGTGAGTTGTTGTCTTGTCACATGTTTTGAGTATATATTTCTTTTGAGAGTGCATGTATTTCCTCTCTTTTCCTATCCATTGCCCTAATGTTCCACTCGTCGTATTATGTACATGATATTCTCAGGAGGTGAGTTGTTGTCTTGTCACATGTTTTGAGTATATATTTCTTTTGAGAGTGCATGTATTTCTTCTCTTTTCCTATCCATTGCCCTAATGTTCCACTCGTCGTATTATGTACATGATATTCTCAGAGGGTGAGTTGTTGTCTTGTCCCATGTTTTGAGTATGTGTTTCTTTTGAGAGTGCATGTATTTCTTCTCTTTTCCTATCCATTGCGCTAATGTTCCACTCGTCGTATTATGTACATGATATTCTCAGGAGGTGAGTTGTTGTTGTCTTGTCCCATGTTTTGAGTATGTGTTTCTTTTGAGAGTGCATGTATTTCTTCTCTTTTCCTATCCATTGCCCTAATGTTCCACTCGTTGTATTATGTACATGATATTCTCAGAGGGTGAGTTGTTGTCTTGTCCCATGTTTTGAGTATGTGTTTCTTTTGAGAGTGCATGTATTTCTTCTCCTTTCCTATCCATTGCCCTAATGTTCCACTCGTCATATTATGTACATGATATTCTCAGGAGGTGAGTTGTTGTTGTCTTGTTCCATGTTTTGAGTATGTGTTTCTTTTGAGAGTGCATGTATTTCTTCTCTTCTAAATGTTCCACTCGTCGTATTATGTACATGATATTCTCAGATGGTGAGTTGTTGTTTTGTCCCATGTTTTGAGTATGTGTTTCTTTTAAGAGTGCATGTATTTCTTCTCCTTTCTTATCCATTGCCCTAATGTTCCACTCATCGTATTATGTACATGATCTTCTCAGATGGTGAGTTGTTGTCTTGTCCCACGTTTTGAGTATGTGTTTATTATGAAAGTGCATGTATTTCTTCTCTTTCCTATCCATTGCCCTAATGTTCCACTCGTTGTATTATGTACATGATATTCTCAGAGGGTGAGTTGTTGTCTTGTCACATGTTTTGAGTATATATTTCTTTTGAGAGTGCATGTATTTCTTCTCTTTTCCTATTCTTTGCCCTAATGTTCCACTCGTCGTATTATGTACATGATATTCTCAGAGGGTGAGTTGTTGTCTTGTCCCATGTTTTGAGTATGTGTTTCTTTTGAAAGTGCATGTATTTCTTCTCTTTTCCTATCCATTGCGCTAATGTTCCACTCGTCGTATTATGTACATGATAATCTCAGATGGTGAGTTGTTGTTTTGTCCCATGTTTTGAGTACGTGTTTCTTTTAAGAGTGCATGTATTTCTTCTCCTTTCTTATCCATTGCCCTAATGTTCCACTCATCGTATTATGTACATGATATTCTCAGAGGGTGAGTTGTTGTCTTGTCCCACGTTTTGAGTATGTGTTTATTATGAAAGTGCATATATTTCTTCTCTTTCCTATCCATTGCCCTAATGTTCCACTCGTCGTATTATGTACATGATATTCTCAGGAGGTGAGTTGTTGTCTTGTCACATGTTTTGAGTATATATTTCTTTTGAGAGTGCATGTATTTCTTCTCTTTTCCTATCCATTGCCCTAATGTTCCACTCGTTGTATTATGTACATGATATTCTCAGAGGGTGAGTTGTTGTCTTGTCCCATGTTTTGAGTATGTGTTTCTTTTGAGAGTGCATGTATTTCTTCTCCTTTCCTATCCATTGCCCTAATGTTCCACTCGTCATATTATGTACATGATATTCTCAGGAGGTGAGTTGTTGTTGTCTTGTTCCATGTTTTGAGTATGTGTTTCTTTTGAGAGTGCATGTATTTCTTCTCTTCTAAATGTTCCACTCGTCGTATTATGTACATGATATTCTCAGATGGTGAGTTGTTGTTTTGTCCCATGTTTTGAGTATGTGTTTCTTTTAAGAGTGCATGTATTTCTTCTCCTTTCTTATCCATTGCCCTAATGTTCCACTCATCGTATTATGTACATGATCTTCTCAGATGGTGAGTTGTTGTCTTGTCCCACGTTTTGAGTATGTGTTTCTTTTGAAAGTGCATGTATTTATTCTCTTTTCCTATTCTTTGCCCTAATGTTCCACTCATCGTATTATGTACATGATATTCTCAGAGGGTGAGTTGTTGTCTTGTCCCACGTTTTGAGTATGTGTTTATTATGAAAGTGCATGTATTTCTTCTCTTTCCTATCCATTGCCCTAATGTTCCACTCGTCGTATTATGTACATGATATTCTCAGAGGGTGAGTTGTTGTCTTGTCCCATGTTTTGAGTATGTGTTTCTTTTGAGAGTGCATGTATTTCTTCTCTTTTCCTATTCTTTGCCCTAATGTTCCACTCGTCGTATTATGTACATGATATTCTCAGGAGGTGAGTGGTTGTCTTGTCCCATGTTTTGAGTATGTGTTTCTTTTGAGAGTGCGCGTATTTCTTCTCTTTTCCTATCCATTGCCCTAATGTTCCACTCGTCGTATTATGTACATGATAATCTCAGAGGGTGAGTTGTTGTCTTGTCCCATGTTTTGAGTATGTGTTTCTTTTGAGAGTGCGCGTATTTCTTCTCTTTTCCTATTCTTTGCCCTAATGTTCCACTCGTCGTATTATGTACATGATAATCTCAGAGGGTGAGTTGTTGTCTTGTCCCATGTTTTGAGTATGTGTTTCTTTTAAGAGTGCATGTATTTCTTCTCTTTTCCTATCCATTGTCCTAATGTTCCACTCATCGTATTATGTACATGATATTCTCAGGAGGTGGGTTATTGTCTGGTCCCATGTTTTGAGTATGTGTTTCTTTTGAGAGTGCATGTATTTCTTCTCTTTTCCTATTCTTTGCCCTAATGTTCCACTCGTCGTATTATGTACATGATATTCTCAGGAGGTGAGTGGTTGTCTTGTCCCATGTTTTGAGTATGTGTTTCTTTTGAAAGTGCATGTATTTATTCTCTTTTCCTATTCTTTGCCCTAATGTTCCACTCATCGTATTATGTACATGATATTCTCAGAGGGTGAGTTGTTGTCTTGTCCCACGTTTTGAGTATGTGTTTATTATGAAAGTGCATGTATTTCTTCTCTTTCCTATCCATTGCCCTAATGTTCCACTCGTCGTATTATGTACATGATATTCTCAGAGGGTGAGTTGTTGTCTTGTCCCATGTTTTGAGTATGTGTTTCTTTTGAGAGTGCATGTATTTCTTCTCTTTTCCTATTCTTTGCCCTAATGTTCCACTCGTCGTATTATGTACATGATATTCTCAGGAGGTGAGTGGTTGTCTTGTCCCATGTTTTGAGTATGTGTTTCTTTTGAGAGTGCGCGTATTTCTTCTCTTTTCCTATCCATTGCCCTAATGTTCCACTCGTCGTATTATGTACATGATAATCTCAGAGGGTGAGTTGTTGTCTTGTCCCATGTTTTGAGTATGTGTTTCTTTTGAGAGTGCGCGTATTTCTTCTCTTTTCCTATTCTTTGCCCTAATGTTCCACTCGTCGTATTATGTACATGATAATCTCAGAGGGTGAGTTGTTGTCTTGTCCCATGTTTTGAGTATGTGTTTCTTTTAAGAGTGCATGTATTTCTTCTCTTTTCCTATCCATTGTCCTAATGTTCCACTCATCGTATTATGTACATGATATTCTCAGGAGGTGGGTTATTGTCTGGTCCCATGTTTTGAGTATGTGTTTCTTTTGAGAGTGCATGTATTTCTTCTCTTTTCCTATTCTTTGCCCTAATGTTCCACTCGTCGTATTATGTACATGATATTCTCAGGAGGTGAGTGGTTGTCTTGTCCCATGTTTTGAGTATGTGTTTCTTTTGAGAGTGCGCGTATTTCTTCTCTTTTCCTATCCATTGCCCTAATGTTCCACTCATCGTATTATGTACATGATAATCTCAGAGGGTGAGTTGTTGTCTTGTCCCATGTTTTGAGTATGTGTTTCTTTTGAGAGTGCGCGTATTTCTTCTCTTTTCCTATTCTTTGCCCTAATGTTCCACTCGTCGTATTATGTACATGATAATCTCAGAGGGTGAGTTGTTGTCTTGTCCCATGTTTTGAGTATGTGTTTCTTTTAAGAGTGCATGTATTTCTTCTCTTTTCCTATCCATTGCCCTAATGTTCCACGCATCAAATCGATTGACCATATGTTCGTGATGGTTCCGACTGTAAACTTCAGAGAGTAAGTCTTCTGCTGTATCCATGACCTTTACTTGTTATATGTGCACTGAACATTTAGGCTCTGTGCGTGGTTTGTCTGTTATGGACTTAGTCACTATTAGTCATAGATCGCATGCAAGTAGTCACTGTGAATGATTGAATTGAGAGGCTACCAAATGTAACACTCGTCTATAGAATCATTGCAGAACTCGGACACTCTCTCTCAGCTTAATCATTAACCAAAGACCAACTCAGCCACTACCATGTGGTCACATACAATGGATGGAAATCTTAGCAAAAGAATAGGGCATTGCGCCTGTTTCTAACAAACTGAGCTACGTAACATTCACTACTCTCACGTGATCTATCAGTTAAATGTTCAGTGCACACACACACTACAAGTAAATGTCAGTACCTGTGACTACCATACCCGCCATGATTTCTACTGCACTTCTCAATGTCCTGATTGTATAGGGCTACGATGGACCACATGAGCTGAGTGTGGGGGATGTTGAAAGGTAGGAGAAGCAAACCATACTGTTTGACAAATCACTACAGTATGTGTTCAATTGCATATACTGAATCATGTGATGATTATATTGTGTGACATTTGCAGAATATTTTTATGCTGAAAATATTAAAGTGCAAGCAATTGTGTCAGCAGTTGCTAGGTACCACACCACATTTCCTTCTTCAAACTACTTACTTCGGACATAATATGTTAAAATTATGCAACTAGTAAACATTTCCCCTTATTGAGACAAAACACATATCCACTAGTTCAAATCTCTGTGCTGGTATAGCAACCATCCATTACATGAAGGACATATGTATAGTGATAGACTGCTTTTGTGTTTTACTCTTCACTCTTCAGACTGTTACAGATGATGGCTACCAATGGTGAACATGTTGTGTGGAAAGATGGAGAAAAAAATCTGAAACTAAGTGTCTGGAAGGATGGAAAATGCTATCATTTGCCATTGTACAAAAGGAAGGTTTGTTCTCAGCCCAATGTGTCTGCCACCCTTATGGTCACTAGCTGGTAAAAAAGAGCCATGGTTGGGTCACAGGAGTGGAGGATTCCTTGGTAGTGGGTAGCCAATGTGCACGCTAGCGTATGTGCATGCATGCATGCATGCATGCATGTGTGCATGCGTTCGTATGTGTGTGGTCATTTGATTTGTCTCACATTCCTGCTTGATCAGTTACTGCATGTGCTGCCGAGTGATCTGATGGTGCATGCGTAGATCTGTTGTGTTAAGACAGCTATTCAGTGTTTTAAGATGCAACTGAACTTCACTAATACGCATGTACGTTCATCGATCATAGGTGAAGATACGGTTGTGTTCTACATGTACATTGTCCTTCTACCTCTATCTTCATCAACATCATCTTCTTTTATGTGTGCCCTTAAGTCCAAGGAGCTACCTAAATTTGAAGTCCATCTCACACAGTGCACTACTACACCTGTGAATATGGAGTCACTCATGCCCTGTTCAGGGCATGAGTGAACTCCATAGTACTTTCCTTAGTTATGGTGTCCATAGAATGATGTCTTTAGCATAAGGTACCCTTCCCTTGGCACTGAAGTTTTGCTGTGTGGAATTTCCACTCTATTCCCTGTCATCTGTCTCCATCACACAGACATTCTACTGAGTAGATCGATGTATGTTATGATGCATGGATGGTGCCAACTACCTCAGGTCCTGTTGTTAAGCAATCTACTCCAAATCCATCCATTGCAACTGTTCCATGCATAGTCTCCTATTGTCTTGTACTAGCTGCTGTAGCAGACACCTTTCCTCTATAGACAGGTGGTTACATGTTTTAAACGTGTAAGTAAGTATTGCTTTTAAATGTTCATGTATTTCTCTCTTTCCTATCCATTGCCCTAATGTTCCACTGGTCATATTACATGATATTCTCAGGAGGTGAGTTGTTGTCTTGTCCCATGTCTTGAGTATGTGTCTCTGTTGAAAGTGATTGTAGTGGTGTCCTTGCTACAGAGGTGTCCTCACTATATCATCACCTTTTGCGTGTACCTGATATTTATTCTTCATGAAGGCTCCCCTCAAATAGGAGGTCATCTCATACTGGTAGTAATCCCCTCATTTGTACAATGGTGTTGGTGTCCTTAGAATGATGTCTTTAGCATAAAGTACCCTTCCCTTGGCACTGAAGTTTTGCTGTGTGGAAGTTCCACTCTATTCCCTGTCATCTGTCTCCATCACACAGACATTCTAATGAGTAGATCGATGTATGTTATGATGCATGGATGGTGCCAACTACCTCAGGTCCTGTTGTTAAGCAATCTACTCCAAATCCATCCATTGCAACTGTTCCATGCATAGTCTCCTATTGTCTTGTACTAGCTGCTGTAGCAGACACCTTTCCTCTATAGACAGGTGGTTACATGTTTTAAACGTGTAAGTAAGTATTGCTTTTAAATGTTCATGTATTTCTCTCTTTCTTATCCATTGCCCTAATGTTCCACTGGTCATATTACATGATATTCTCAGAAGGTGAGTTGTTGTCTTGTCCCATGTCTTGAGTATGTGTCTCTGTTGAAAGTGATTGTAGAGGTGTCCTTGCTACAGAGGTGTCCTCACTATATCATCACCTTTTGTGTGTACCTGGTATTTATTCTTCATGAAGGCTCCCCTCAAATAGGAGGTCATCTCATACTGGTAGTAATCCCCTCATTTGTACAATGGTGTTGGTGTCCTTAGAATGATGTCTTTAGCATAAGGTACCCTTCCCTTGGCACTGAAGTTTTGCTGTGTGGAATTTCCACTCTATTCCCTGTCATCTGTCTCCATCACACAGACATTCTACTGAGTAGATCGATGTATGTTATGATGCATGGATGGTGCCAACTACCTCAGGTCCTGTTGTTAAGCAATCTACTCCAAATCCATCCATTGCAACTGTTCCATGCATAGTCTCCTATTGTCTTGTACTAGCTGCTGTAGCAGACACCTTTCCTCTATAGACAGGTGGTTACATGTTTTAAACGTGTAAGTAAGTATTGCTTTTAAATGTTCATGTATTTCTCTCTTTCCTATCCATTGCCCTAATGTTCCACTGGTCATATTACATGATATTCTCAGGAGGTGAGTTGTTGTCTTGTCCCATGTCTTGAGTATGTGTCTCTGTTGAAAGTGATTGTAGTGGTGTCCTTGCTACAGAGGTGTCCTCACTATATCATCACCTTTTGCGTGTACCTGATATTTATTCTTCATGAAGGCTCCCCTCAAATAGGAGGTCATCTCATACTGGTAGTAATCCCCTCATTTGTACAATGGTGTTGGTGTCCTTAGAATGATGTCTTTAGCATAAAGTACCCTTCCCTTGGCACTGAAGTTTTGCTGTGTGGAAGTTCCACTCTATTCCCTGTCATCTGTCTCCATCACACAGACATTCTAATGAGTAGATCGATGTATGTTATGATGCATGGATGGTGCCAACTACCTCAGGTCCTGTTGTTAAGCAATCTACTCCAAATCCATCCATTGCAACTGTTCCATGCATAGTCTCCTATTGTCTTGTACTAGCTGCTGTAGCAGACACCTTTCCTCTATAGACAGGTGGTTACATGTTTTAAACGTGTAAGTAAGTATTGCTTTTAAATGTTCATGTATTTCTCTCTTTCCTATCCATTGCCCTAATGTTCCACTGGTCATATTACATGATATTCTCAGGAGGTGAGTTGTTGTCTCGTCCCATGTCTTGAGTATGTGTCTCTGTTGAAAGTGATTGTAGTGGTGTCCTTGCTACAGAGGTGTCCTCACTATATCATCACCTTTTGCGTGTACCTGATATTTATTCTTCATGAAGGCTCCCCTCAAATAGGAGGTCATCTCATACTGGTAGTAATCCCCTCATTTGTACAATGGTGTTGGTGTCCTTAGAATGATGTCTTTAGCATAAAGTACCCTTCCCTTGGCACTGAAGTTTTGCTGTGTGGAAGTTCCACTCTATTCCCTGTCATCTGTCTCCATCACACAGACATTCTAATGAGTAGATCGATGTATGTTATGATGCATGGATGGTGCCAACTACCTCAGGTCCTGTTGTTAAGCAATCTACTCCAAATCCATCCATTGCAACTGTTCCATGCATAGTCTCCTATTGTCTTGTACTAGCTGCTGTAGCAGACACCTTTCCTCTATAGACAGGTGGTTACATGTTTTAAACGTGTAAGTAAGTATTGCTTTTAAATGTTCATGTATTTCTTTCTTTCCTATCCATTGCCCTAATGTACCACTCATCGTATCATGTACATGATATTCTCAGCCGGTGAGTTGTTGTCTCGTCCCATGTCTTGAGTATGTGTCTCTGTTGAAAGTGATTGTAGAGGTGTCCTTGCTAGAGAGGTGTCCTCACTATATCATTACCTTTTGTGTGTACCTGGTATCTAATATTCATGAAGGCTATACCCTCAAATAGGAGGTCATCTCATACTGGCAGTAATCCCCTCATTTGTACAATGGTGTTGGTGTCCTTAGAATGATGTCTTCAGCATAAGGTGCCCTTCCCTTGGCACTGAAATCTTGCTGTGTGGAAGTTCCACTCTATTCCCTGTCATCTGTCTCCATCACGCAGACATTCTAATGAGTAGATCGATGTATGTTATGATGCATGGATGGTGCCAACTACCTCAGGTCCTGTTGTTAAGCGATCTACTCCAAATCCATCCATTGCAACTGTTCCATGCATAGTCTCCTATTGTCTTGTACTAGCTTCTGTAGCAAACACCTGTCCTCTATAGACAGGTGCTTGCATGCTTTAAACGTGTAAGTAAGTATTGCTTTTAAATGTACATGTATTTCTTTCTTTCCTATCCATTGCCCTAATGTACCACTCATCGTATCATGTACATGATATTCTCAGCCGGTGAGTTGTTGTCTTGTCCCATGTCTTGAGTATGTGTCTCTGTTGAAAGTGATTGTAGAGGTGTCCTTGCCACAGAGGTGTCCTCACTATATCATCACCTTTTGCGTGTACCTGGTACTTAATCTTCATGAAGGCTACCCTCAAATAGGAGGTCATGTCATACTGGCAGTAATCCCCTCATTTGTACAATGGTGTTAGTCCTTAGAATGATGTCTTTAGCATAAGGTACCCTCCCCTTGGCACTGAAGTTTTGCTGTGTGGAATTTCCACTCTATTCCCGGTCATCTGTCTCCATCACACAGACATTCTACTGAGTAGATCGATGTATGTTATGATGCATGGATGGTGCCAACTACCTCAGGTCCTGTTGTTAAGCAATCTACTCCAAATCTATCCATTGCAACTGTTCCATGCATAGTCTCTTATTGTCTTGTACTAGCTTCTGTAGCAAACACCTGTCCTCTATAGACAGGTGCTTGCATGCTTTAAACGTGTAAGTAAGTATTGCTTTTAAATGTACATGTATTTCTTTCTTTCCTATCCATTGCCCTAATGTACCACTCATCGTATCATGTACATGATATTCTCAGCCGGTGAGTTGTTGTCTCGTCCCATGTCTTGAGTATGTGTCTCTGTTGAAAGTGATTGTAGAGGTGTCCTTGCTAGAGAGGTGTCCTCACTATATCATTACCTTTTGTGTGTACCTGGTATCTAATATTCATGAAGGCTATACCCTCAAATAGGAGGTCATCTCATACTGGCAGTAATCCCCTCATTTGTACAATGGTGTTGGTGTCCTTAGAATGATGTCTTCAGCATAAGGTGCCCTTCCCTTGGCACTGAAATCTTGCTGTGTGGAAGTTCCACTCTATTCCCTGTCATCTGTCTCCATCACACAGACATTCTACTGAGTAGATCGATGTATGTTATGATGCATGGATGGTGCCAACTACCTCAGGTCCTGTTGTTAAGCGATCTACTCCAAATCCATCCATTGCAACTGTTCCATGCATAGTCTCCTATTGTCTTGTACTAGCTTCTGTAGCAAACACCTGTCCTCTATAGACAGGTGCTTGCATGCTTTAAACGTGTAAGTAAGTATTGCTTTTAAATGTACATGTATTTCTTTCTTTCCTATCCATTGCCCTAATGTACCACTCATCGTATCATGTACATGATATTCTCAGGGGGTGAGTTGTTGTCTTGTCCCATGTCTTGAGTATGTGTCTCTGTTGAAAGTGATTGTAGAGGTGTCCTTGCCACAGAGGTGTCCTCACTATATCATCACCTTTTGCGTGTACCTGATACTTAATCTTCATGAAGGCTACCCTCAAATAGGAGGTCATGTCATACTGGCAGTAATCCCCTCATTTGTACAATGGTGTTGGTGTCCTTAGAATGATGTCTTTAGCATAAGGTACCCTCCCCTTGGCACTGAAGTTTTGCTGTGTGGAATTTCCACTCTATTCCCGGTCATCTGTCTCCATCACACAGACATTCTACTGAGTAGATCGATGTATGTTATGATGCATGGAAGGTGCCCACTACCTCAGGTCCTGTTGTTAAGCAATCTACTCCAAATCCATCCATTGCAACTATTCCATGCATAGTCTCTTATTGTCTTGTACTAGCTACTGTAGCAGACACCTGTCCTCTATAGACAGGTGGTTACATGTTTTAAACATGTTCGTAAGTATTGCTTTTAAATGTTCATGTATTTCTCTCTTTCCTATCCATTGCCCTAATGTTCCACTGGTCATATTACATGATATTC
The DNA here is from genome assembly GCA_963170055.1 of Halisarca cf. caerulea. Taxonomy (NCBI): domain Eukaryota; kingdom Metazoa; phylum Porifera; class Demospongiae; order Chondrillida; family Halisarcidae; genus Halisarca; species Halisarca cf. caerulea. The sequence goes on along the minus strand of CAUJGJ010000313.1, from coordinate 5,349,143 downwards.
TCAGTGGGTGAGTTGTTGTCTTGTCCCATGTCTTGAGTATGTGTCTCTGTTGAAAGTGATTGTAGTGGTGTCCTTGCTACAGAGGTGTCCTCACTATATCATCACCTTTTGCGTGTACCTGATATTTATTCTTCATGAAGGCTCCCCTCAAATAGGAGGTCATCTCATACTGGTAGTAATCCCCTCATTTGTACAATGGTGTTGGTGTTCTAAGAATGATGTCTTCAGCATAAGGTGCCCTTCCCTTGGCACTGAAGTTTTGCTGTGTGGAAGTTCCACTCTATTCCCTGTCATCTGTCTCCATCACACAGACATTCTAATGAGTAGATCGATGTATGTTATGATGCATGGATGGTGCCCACTCCTCAGGTCCTGTTGTTAAGCAATCTACTCCAAATCCATCCATTGCAACTGTTCCATGCATAGTCTCCTATTGTCTTGTACTAGCTGCTGTAGCAGACACCTGTCCCCTATAGACAGGTGGTTACATGCTTTAAGCGTGTAAGTAAGTATTGCTTTTAAATGTTCATGTATTTCTCTCTTTCCTATCCATTGCCCTAATGTTCCACTGGTCATATTACATGATATTCTCAGCCGGTGAGTTGTTATCTTGTCCCATGTCTTGAGTGTGTGTCTCTGTTGAAAGTGATTGTAGAGGTGTTCTTGCTACAGAGGTGTCCTCACTATATCATCACCTTTTGCGTGTACCTGGTACTTAATCTTCATGAAGGCTCCCCTCAAATAGGAGGTCATCTCATACTGGCAGTAGTCCCCTCATTTGTACAATGGTGTTGGTGTCCTTAGAATGATATCTTTAGCATAAGGTGTCCTTCCCTTGGCACTGAAGTTTTGCTGTGTGGAAGTTCCACTCTATTCCCTGTCATCTGTCTCCATCACGCAGACATTCTACAGAGTAGATCGATGTATGTTGTGATGCATGGATGGTACCAACTACCTCAGGTCCTGTTGTTAAGCAATCTACTCCAAATCCATCCATTGCAACTGTTCCATGCATAGTCTCCTATTGTCTTGTACTAGCTGCTGTAGCAGACACCTGTCCTCTATAGACAGGTGGTTACATGTTTTAAACGTGTAAGTAAGTATTGCTTTTAAATTGACATTTATTTCTCTCTTTCCTATCCATTGCCCTAATGTTCCACTCGTTGTATTATGTACACAATATTCTCAGCTGGTGAGTTGTTGTCTTGTCCCATGTCTTGAGTGTGTGTCTCTGTTGAAAGTGATTATAGAGGTGTCCTTGCTACAGAGGTGTCCTCACTATATCATCACCTTTTGCGTGTACCTGGTATTTGAACTTCATAAAGGCTACCTTTAAGTAGGAGGTCATTTCATACTTGCAGTAATCCCCTCATTTGTACAATGGTGTTGGTGTTCTAAGAATGATGTCTTTAGCATAAGGTGTCCTTCCCTTGGCACTGAAGTTTTGCTGTGTGGAAGTTCCACTCTATTCCCTGTCATCTGTCTCCATCACACAGACATTCTACTGAGTAGATCGATGTATGTTATGATGCATGGATGGTACCAACTACCTCAGGTCCTGTTGTTGATCAATCTACTCCAAATCCATCCATTGCAACTGTTCCATACATAGTCTCCTATTGTCTTGTACTAGCTGCTGTAGCAGACACCTTTCCTCTATAGACAGGTGGTTACATGTTTTAAACGTGTAAGTAAGTATTGCTTTCAAATGTTCATGTATTTCTCTCTTTTCCTATCCATTGCCCTAATGTTCCACTGGTCATATTGCATGATATTCTCAGGGGGTGAGTTGTTGTGTTGTCCTATGTGTTGAGTATGTGTCTCTGTTGAAAGTGATTGTAGAGGTGTCCTTGCTACAGAGGTGTCCTCACTATATCATCACCTTTTGCGTGTACCTGATATTTAATCTTCATGAAGGCTCCCCTCAAATAGGAGGTCATCTCATACTGGCAGTAATCCCCTCATTTGTAGAATGGTGTTGGCGTCCTTAGAATGATGTCTTCAGCATAAGGTGCCCTTCCCTTGGCACTAAAGTTTTGCTGTGTGGAAGTTCCACTCTATTCCCTGTCATCTGTCTCCATCACACAGACATTCTACTGAGTAGATCGATGTATGTTATGATGCATGGATGGTGCCAACTTCCTCAGGTCCTGTTGTTAAGCAATCTACTCCAAATCCATCCATTGCAACTGTTCCATGCATAGTCTCCTATTGTCTTGTACTAGCTGCTGTAGCAGACACCTGTCCTCTATAGACAGGTGGTTACATGTTTTAAACGTGTAAGTAAGTATTGCTTTTAAATATGCATTTACTGTATTTCTCTCTTTCCTATCCATTGCCCTAATGTTCCACTGGTCATATTACATGATATTCTCAGCTGGTGAGTTGTTGTCTTGTCCTATGTCTTGAGTATGTGTCTCTGTTGAAAGTGATTGTAGAGGTGTCCTTGCTACAGAGGTGTCCTCACTATATCATCACCTTTTGCGTGTACCTGATATTTAATCTTCATGAAGGCTCCCCTCAAATAGGAGGTCATCTCATACTGGCAGTAATCCCCTCATTTGTAGAATGGTGTTGGTGTCCTTAGAATGATGTCTTCAGCATAAGGTGCCCTTCCCTTGGCACTAAAGTTTTGCTGTGTGGAAGTTCCACTCTATTCCCTGTCATCTGTCTCCATCACGCAGACATTCTACTGAGTAGATCGATGTATGTTATGATGCGTGGATGGTGCCAACTACCTCAGGTCCTGTTGTTATAAGCAATCTACTCCAAATCCATCCATTGCAACTGTTCCATGCATAGTCTCCTATTGTCTTGTACTAGCTGCTGTAGCAGACACACCTGTCCTCTATAGACAGGTGGTTACATGTTTTAAACGTGTAAGTAAGTATTGCTTTTAAATGTGCATTTACTGTATTTCTCTCTTTCCTATCCATTGCCCTAATGTTCCACTGGTCATATTACATGATATTCTCAGTGGGTGAGTTGTTGTCTTGTCCCATGTCTTGAGTATGTGTCTCTGTTGAAAGTGATTGTAGAGGTGTCCTTGCTACAGAGGTGTCCTCACTATAATATCATCACCTTTTGCGTGTACCTGGTGTTTAATCTTCATGAAGGCTACCCACAAATAGGAGGTCATCTCATACTGGTAGTAATCCCCTCATTTGTACAATAGTGTTGGTGTCCTTAGAATGATGTCTTTAGCATAAGGTGCCCTTCCCTTGGCACTGAAGTTTTGCTGTGTGGAAGTTCCACTCTATTCCCTGTCATCTGTCTCCATCACACAGACATTCTACTGAGTAGATCGATGTATGTTATGATCCATGGATGGTGCCAACTACCTCAGGTCCTGTTGTTGATCAATCTACTCCAAATCCATCCATTGCAACTGTTCCATGCATAGTCTCCTATTGTCTTGTACTAGCTGCTGTAGCAGACACCTGTCCTCTATAGACAGGTGGTTACTTACCAGGAGTCCTGTTGGAATATGTACACTACGTTAGAGCAGAATCTTCTAATGGCAGTTCTCATTAAAGTCCAATAGGATATTTATCCCAGTCCACACAAGTCTTACATTGGTAAACAGAGTGGTACCCTGAACTTACGCCCCTAATCAGAGCTCATCTATTGCCATGTTTTGTCTAGCCTTATGCTTGTCTAGTATC
>CAUJGJ010000313.1:5325478-5337978 GCA_963170055.1 Halisarca cf. caerulea | reverse complement strand
CTCTTTGTTTCTGCTGGATTGCTGACAACTCTTCATCTTTTTGAGATGCAGCAAAGAGAGCACTCTCTTTTGTTCGCAACTCCTGTTCTTTGAGGAGGGACAATCGCACCTGTTCCTTCTCCGATGCCAGCTGTGTCCTCATTCTCTCCAGCTCTTCTGCTTGGGCCTTCTCTTTCTGCGTCAACCGGTTTTCTGCCTCGGCAAGATGTGCTGTGTTCTCAGAGATGGTGCTATTCAGAGCAGTTACTTGTTGCTCGTATGATGACAGTTTCCCACTCAGTGCTTCTCTTTCCTCTACCAAAGCCTTCTTCTCTTCCTTGTGTTGGCGCAGAAGGTCATCTCTCTCCAATTGTACCTGGTCAAGTCTTTCCTTGAGATCACGCAGTGTTCCGTCCACCTCCTCCCGCTGTGCTGCTGAATGCTGCAAGGTGGAAATGTCCTTCAACTTATTGTCAAGTTTTTCTTGAATCTCTCCTTTCTCCGTCAGCAATGTAATTCTTTCTTCATCCATCTTTGCAATCTGTCTTGTGAGATTCTCTACCTTTTGGTCCTTGTCCTCAAGCTGTGCTTTGTTCCTGTCTTCTTCCTCCTGCAGCTGATTCTCTAACAAAGCAATTCGTGACTGAAGTTGCTCGCTCAGTGAAGCTATCTCCTCCTTGTGTGTTGCAGCAAGTTGAGCTAGTTCCTGGTCCTTCTTGCTCTCAAGCTCTCTCCTCAACTCTGACAATCTCTCCTCCATCGACTTCCCCATTTCACTAACCTTGGCTTTGTGTTCCTCTGTCAGAGCTGACATCCTTGACTTCACCTCCTCACACTCCTTCTCCTTCGCACCAAAGGCATCTTCGAGGGAGGACTTCTGAAGAGCCAGTTCTCTAATCTCCTGTCGAAGACCATCAACTTCCCTCACAAGCACTCCTTTCTCTTCCCTTCCAGACTGAAGTTTGTCCTCCAGGGATGTGATTCTGTCCTGAAGTGTCTTGTGGACATCATCCTGACCAGCACTGGCATCCATCAGGCCATGGAGCTGTTTCTGGAGCTCTGATACAGTGCCCTCCACTTCTGTCTTCTCCTGTGTCAGTCGCACAACTTGCTGATTCACAGCATCAAGGATCGCTGCCTGCTGGGCCTTAAGGTGCTCCTCAGACTTCCTCTTTTCTTCATCAGCAGCTGCAGACAGCTCCCTCCTGACACGCTCCAGTTGTTGCTCGTGTGAAGATTGCATCTCAGCCATTTTCTCTTCCTGATGTAATTTCAGGTCGTGAATTTCTACCTCTTTTGTCTTAACAAGTGAAGACATCTTTTCTGTGACTTGCTGGTTCTCACTCTTCGCTCTCTCCAACTCACCCTCCAGCCGTGACAACTCATTCATGTGCTGTTGCCGCAAACTCTCCAGTTCCTCCCTGTGTGTTTGCCTCACCATCTCCACTGTCCCCTCGTGTGTCTGCGTCAACGTCTGCAGAGCAGTGTCTTTCTCTGTCAGCAAAGACTCAAACCGTCTCTTGATCTCTGTATGTGCATCTGCCAGTTCTTCAAGTTCCCTTTTCTTGCCCTCAAAATTGCTTTTGACGTCAACAAAATTGTTTCGTTCTTCTTGAAGTTGCTGACGTGTGCTACCAAGTTCTTCTTCGTAACCTTCAATCTGCTTTTTCATCTCCTCGCAAACCTTTTTCTCCTCAGAAAGGGAGAGCTCCACAGTGGCAAGTTTCTTGGTGAGTTCAGACACCAAATTTTTATCAGCACTTGAGCTCTGCTTGTGCTCCTCAAACATGGCCTTTGATTCCTCTAGCAATCTGTTCTTCTCAGCCATTTCTGTTGCTAGCTGGGAGTATCTCTCACTGGCTAACTGGTGGTCTTCTGTGAGCTTCTGGATCTGTGACTTCAGAGACTTGCTCTCTTGTTCTCTGCTGCTGATTTCTATTTTGAGTGTGTCAATTTCTTTACTTGTGTCAGTCTTGGTCGAGGACAGCTGTTCTCTCAGTGTGTACAGTTCACCTGACGACTGCTGTCCAAAATGCTGCGTCTCCTTGAGCTCCTCCCTCAAGCTCCCCACCTCCTCCTTCAGTTCTCGTATCCTCTTCTTTGCCTTCTCGAAGGTTTCAGCAATCTCATTTCCCCTCTTCTTCTCTCTCAGAAGGTCTTGATGAAGGGTCTCAACATTGGCCTGTTTCTCTGTCAGATCACTGCGCGCCTTCTCAGCCTCGTTGCTCAGCATCTCAATCACCTTGTCCTTCTCCCCTCGAAGGAGATCAAGCTCTTGTTTGTACCTGTCAATTTCTCCCTTCATAGTTGACAACTGAGTCTCTCCTTCTTCCAGTTTGCTACGGGCCTGTGAGAGTCTAGACTTTGCTTCGTTCTGCTCACGTTGCAGATTCTCATTTTCGGCTTTCAAAGCAGCTAACTCCTCCTCCATTGACCGGCCACCACTACCCTCTACTGTCTCTGAGGGGTCATTCTTCTATGGCAGCAAACAACAAGAAGTAAACATTTTGTAAAACAATCTTGTGAGTAACCCTAGCATACATACACACACAAATGATAACAACAGCAATAATCATAGCATCAGCAACCATTTCATCATCACACCACAAACGCACAACACACACACACACACACCAAATAACACAAATGTCACCCACAGCAATAAAAACAAACGACAGCAACAATATAACACCAACGCACCTGCTGTTTGCTTAGCTCTTCAACCTTGGCCTTCAATTCCACATTTAATAAGTCCTTTTCTTTGGCTAACGTGGTTATCTTCTCTTTTGCTAACTTGAGGCCCTCCTTGTATCGAGCAAGAAGACCTTCTAACTTCGTTACTTTCTCCTTCAATTCCTCATTTTCCTTTGCTTCTGGACTGGGCTTATCCTCCTGTTTGTCCCCAAACATCTGCTCCTTCAGCAAATTCACCTGAAAGGTATTGTGGGATTTGTTTGACATGCTAGTGACTTGAAATGGTTTTACATCAACACATGACTCAATCCCATGTCAAAAATTCAGTTTGGGAGTTGAAGTCAAACTCAAACTAACCTGTGTCTGCAGGACCTCTATCTTCTGCTCTTTCTCTTCAACTTGTTGGCAGTAGAACTCTTCCATTTGAGCTTTGGCTTTCTGGTCCAAGTTAGCAGCCTAATACCCCGAAATGATCAAACCAATACATGCATATGTACATACATACACACATACATACATACGTAAGTACATACATACACACATACATACATATGTACATACATACACACATACATACATATGCACATACATACATATGTAAATACGTACACACATACATACATAAGTACATACACAAACATACATAATATGTACTGTACGTACATACGTACTATGTACATTCATACTATGCTAATATAGTACATGAGAAGGAGGTGTACAATTTTTGCACAAACACACATGTATTATGTGTACTTGAATCTTGAAACAATGTAGGTGGGTAGGTGGGTAGGTGGGTAGGTGGGTGGGTGGGTGGGTAGGTGGGTAGGTGGGTAGATCCATGGGATGCTGATACATGCAGGGACACACACACACACACACACACACACACACACACACACACACACAAACACACAATACACACACACACACACACACACACACACACACACACACACACACACACCTCTTTCAGTTCGTGCACTCTCCTCATGTTCTTGTCCTGTGTGGTCTGCAGGTGTGTCTCAAGCTTGGATTTCTGACGCTCCACTTCCTTTAAAGTCTCCAGTAGCTACACATAAGTACACACACCAGGAAACAAACACACTTACACACACACACACACACACACACACACACACACAGTCCTCTCCTCACTAACCTCATTATATTTCTTCTTGTATTTCATTCTGACTTTTCTTTCTTTCCCAGTCAAAGAAATTAACTGCTCCGTTGACAAGGACTGCAGACCAGCAAGGTCTTCTTCATCATGATCTTCATCCTGGACAAACACAGGCACACAAAGACGAATGAATAAACAGTGATATAACAATACACACAGTGTACAATATGTGTGCATACATTCACATACAAACACATGTATGTGTGTGTACACACACATTATGTACTGTATGTACACATATCCTACATCTGTGGTGCCAGGTGGTGTGGTGCACGGTGGACTACTGTGGTGGTGTGGTGCACGGTGGACTACTGTGGTGGTGTGGTGCACGGTGGACTACTGTGGTGGTGTGGTGCACGGTGGACTACTGTGGTGGTGTGGTGCACGGTGGACTACTGTGGTGGTGTGGTGCACGGTGGACTACTGTGGTGGTGTGGTGCACGGTGGACTACTGTGGTGGTGTGGTGCACGGTGGACTACTGTGGTGGTGTGGTGCACGGTGGACTACTGTGGTGGTGTGGTGCACGGTGGACTACTGTGGTGGTGTGGTGCACGGTGGACTACTGTGGTGGTGTGGTGCATGGTGGACTACTGTGGTGGTGTGGTGCACGGTGGACTACTGTGGTGGTGTGGTGCACGGTGGACTACTGTGGTGAACTACTGTGGTGGTCATTTGATGTACAGTGGACAGTACCTTTGAAGGTGTTGTTGGATCTGATCTGTTGTCCTTCTTTTCCTCCGAGGCTGGGTCTCCTCCCTGCTGCCATCTTGTCCTGAACATCCCAAACATCCTTGAGCCAAAGTGTCTTGTGCTGTCCAGGATCTGCGTGACCCCAGGACTGGCCGGCTCATCAACCTCCTGCCCCCCACTTGTCTCTTCCTCTCCCTTGTTGTTGTCTGGTGGGCCCCAGCTAGACTTCTCCTCCTCTCCCTTGATGTAATCTAGTGAACCACGGCTAGACTGCTCAGTGGTCCCTTTATCAGGAGTACCTTGAGTGGTGGATAGAGAAGTGGGAGGAGCTGTGTGTGAAGCAGTGGGTGGGACTGATGGAGAATCTATTGGCAGGTCGGACTGTGTGCCCAATGAGCCAGAATCACCACCATCAACTAGAGTCTGCTGTGAAGTTGGTTCATGAGGTTGTGCAGGCCCAGGGCTGCTCGTCTCAGTGCTTGGTTCGGTGATGTCAATCAACATGTCTCCCTCCTTCCCTCCTTCTTTCACCAGAGGAGAAGATTCAGGATTAGTGGGTGAGTCAAAGGATATCAGATCACCTTGAGAACTTGTGGATTCTGTCTGACCAGTAGGTTGACCCTGTGATAGAGAATAAAGTAGATAAAGTAGAGTAGAGCTCTAATACAGAGATTTCATGAGAAAGAGACCATAAATTGATACACACACACACACACACACACACACACACACACACACACACACACACGTACACACACACACACACACACACACACACACGTACACACACGCACACAGACACACACACACACACACACACACACACACATGTACACACACACACGTACACACACACACACACGTACACACACACACACACACACACACACACACACACACACACACACATACATGTTGCTTCTTTTGCTTGAGTGATCCCATAGATACTGGTATTCTACTCTGTTTCCCCCCAACACCAGGAGACTGCTCCCGCTTTCCTGTGGGCGGAGAACCCTCCTTCGTGGAGGTTGTCACCACAGACACCCCACCACTCTGTCCATCCTTCTGCAAGACAAAGAACAATTAAGTGGGCATTCACTCATCACTGCACACGAAGACACTAGTCCACACCACTCTGCAAACTCATTGTGCACGGTAGAAATGAAGGATGCTACAACAAGATCGACTTGAACAACAATGTACATTGCTCGAAGGAAACATGGGTCTGTATGCTGAAGGGAAGGTAGTAACACATTTCAGTTTGGTTACTACAACGTACGAACACCCAGGATCTATGGTGAGAATAAGCAGTCCGGTAGAGTGTACGGTACGGTCTGTGTGCTTCCAGAGAACGTCTACAAACTACTTTGCACCTTCTCTTGTGTCTTCTTGGACTTTCCCGGGTCTTCTATGGTCTTTTCCTTCAGCTTCTTGAACATCGTCGCTTACTGAGACATCAGATTAGAAAGTGATCTCTCTCACACGTACACTGTACCCCTCGCTATTTCCACTACACAATAGCAGCCATTTTGGAAGCCATGCAGTGACGCGTACCCCAGGATGGAAGCCCTCGATGGGAACCGAGATAGAAACATATTTCGTCCAGTACAACAGCTCCAGCATCGCATGTGACACTGGGAACCTTGCACTCCATTTGGGGTAGATGTGAATGGATATATTGCACATATTCCACATGACCAGTTGAGGCTCATAGCAGATCTAGACTCAGAACAGAAAAATATGAATTTCTCAAGAAATACAGAAAAAGTTACTGTGTTAAATCCCTAAATGAAGGACATGCCCTTAGGACATTTTCTTGTCCTTTGTAAGGAGGTTGTCCTCTTTAGGAGGTTCAGCATATATTGGAACTATAGGGAGAATATTTTGGGACATGGAACTGTGTCCTTTATAGAGGGGCAGTCCTTATTCGGAACGTCCACTATTGGAGATTTCACTGTATTGTGGAAAGTTTATTGCAAAAAAGTTTTTTTTTAATGAGAATCCATTATACACAATGGTGAAGTGTCCATGGTCAGGGATGATACAAAGAATAGCGGCAACAATCTGTGTGGAGCCACAGAATACAGTCAGTGGAGCAGAGGCTACCACACACACGTGAGATAAAGGGAGGTCTTGGAATTCCTGAGCACATGCACAAAATAGTGGCACTGGCGCATGCTCTGATGCAAACACACATACATTCAGTGAAACCGTATCTGGTCAAACTCGCTAGGCAGATACCTGCCATACCTTTCACTAGTGCATACACTTTTAATATACCCTCACTTTGTCCCTACCTCATGTATGCAGTACACAGACTAGTACACACTCCTCACTCTGTCACTACCTCATGTATGCAGTACACAGACTAGTACACACTCCTCACCCTGTCACTACCTCATGTACAGTACACAGACTAGTACATACTCCTCACTCTGTCCCTACCTCATGTACAGTACACAGACTAGTACACACTCCTCACTTTGTCCCTACCTCATGTACAGTACACAGACTAGTACATACTCCTCATCCTGTCCTTGCCTCATGTACAGTATCCAATACCAGTTCTGATAGTACCTCTGATGACAAGTACACAAAATGCTGTCCCCTTCAAAGCACTCGCAGGTTGCTAAGCATTCTCTACCGCAAATACCATCAGGGAACAGTGTAACAGGAAACTTGAGAGGTTCGATGCGCATCACACTTCAATCTGTACCTCATTTTGAATTATTCCTTAAAACTCCCTAATTATTGACATAATAACGCCTAATTATATGAGACAAGGCTGTAATTGCTACCAATCTTGATTTCAAGCCCCGTTTCAATGAATCCTACTCACATTCAAGTGACTTCATCAATTATTAATTTTATTCTTTTCCTGACACACAACTAACAATGTACACACGGTGTGGGCTGACTCATCTCATGTATCACACCAGTGAAACTATAGCTCCTGAAGGATCTATAGTGAAACTAATTCAATGTAAAATACCTGTCTTCACAAGCACACCTGTGTGAAGTGACCATTTCAATCTCCTTGCATGGTCACTATAGAAACAGGTCAAATCCACTGTATCCTCTCATCATAGGGTCCATGTAGTCTTGCGTAGCCAGACCGCTTTCCCCTCCATTTTTACGTGTAGAGAAATGGTCTGGCTATGCAAGACTAGGGTCTATGCTCTCATGAACCACAGGCCAAGGGTAGCCCATCCCATCCCAGCAACACTCGGGGCTCCATATATATATTCATACATATTCGCATTTATCTCAATTTGAAAATTCATGTAACCATTAATCATTGAAATCAAATCGGTACGAAATATACCTTGTAAATACAGCATAAATTAAAATTTAATCTTTGCAACTTAAAAATCAATGCCAGTGACAATTGATGGTATTTCACAATTAAGAGTAATTAAGTGCTTCAAGTTGCTTGGAATTGATTTGCTGTTCCGGATTGTGTTCCATCAGATCTGAGACATGAGGAGACTCAGTGCTGAGTTGTAAAACTCTCGATCCTGGTTCAACCTCAGCATGACATCGCTCACAGAGAGAGACAACTGAATGCACTTGTCCCAGAAGGCAGTGCGGTCGCCTGTCACCAGGAAGGGTCTCAGCGGATAGCTTATCTCGTTTGCATTATATGTGTATGAGACGTACATGCAAAGATAGAACATCTCCTTCACATCAGTTAGGCTGCTGAAGGTGAACAACTCAAACGCAGACTGCATCAGCTTGAAGGTGAACACGATGTGTGACTCCAAGAGAAAGCTGCTGGTTGTCCAGCCATTGAGGTGAAGCGCGCGGTCCACGTGGCGCGTCCAGTTAACCACGTCAGAAACAGTTGGGCGATGTGCTACTCCAGAAGACGAGTAATGGACAAACTGACCCAGGCACACGAGAGTGTCTCCTAACGAGGGACTGTAGCTGAGGGTTCTGTGCTCTGGAGATGGGGAGACTTCGGCAACCGTCTCGAGCTTTCTCTCTTCTTTTGTTTCAGAAAATGCCCCTTCGAAAGACACGCGCGAACATAGAGCTGCATCGCAGGAAAAAGACCGAACTAACTTGCTCCCATTCTTCTTTTTACCAAAACCAAGCTTCCACTTTGAAGCAGCGTGGGTAAGTTTCCTAACGTCCTCGGCAAATCTGGTTTTAACCGATTTCTTCCCATCCATCTTACAGGACTGAGTGGTTTTCGCCCTCGAGCGGGGTGAACTTGACGAGGTACCTTGACCCATGACTCTGTTTTCTTGGTTGGAGTAATAAACTTTATAAGACAGAAACTTAGCTCTTAATGGCAAGCGAAAACGTCTACGCGTAAACACAAATCGGTGAAAATTGCTGCGTTGAATAGCAAGAACTTGAAGTTGTAACGTAAACAGAAGAGCAAATTGCTACTTCAATCGAGGGCTTTTACTTGGTTCTGAACGTACTACCCTCTGATAAGGGGAGTCAAATGCACAAGGCTATCTTCTTTCACGCAAGAAAGATCTGCTAAAGATACCACGAGGCGCGCATTTATACTGCGCTCCACGTGCTGTAGTGACGTCACAACTGTACCGCGGGTCCACTACACAGACAAGGTCGGACCACATCAAAGGAAACGTTACTTTGTAGACCCTAGTAAAGCGGCACTGGAACTTGCTAAAAAAACAGTTCGCCAATCTAATTTCAAACACAAAACCAGCGCATACATGTGTAGTCTTTCTGTTTCTTTATGGCCACCTTGTTATACATAAAACACTCTTCCATCAATAGCCAATTAGGTCAACTAGCCTGCCTGCAGAAATACATGTGAATGTTGCTAGGATACCACAGGATGTCATGACAATAATATAGACACTATACTACAGGGTACAGTGGCTCTGATGTCATTTGTTGTTGCCAAGGTTGAAGCGATGAGCTATTTTTACAACAAACCATAATGCACACACAGCGGCCCACAGTAGTACCAGCTGTGGGTGGTTGTTTGTCACTAAAACAACTCTAGCAATGCATGCAATCTTTATCAAGATGGACATTGAGAGGTTTGAGAGTTAAGTCACAGACCACAGTTCCTGTATTGTCATTCCTTCAGGCAGCTTCTCAACAGCCAATCCTAGCTCTTCATTGTATACTGGTTCTTTCACCTTCTCCTGTGGAGAAATGAGGGAGAAAATGCACATGTTTTCTTTTTTATGTGTGTGTGTGTGTGTGTGTGTGTGTGTGTGTGTGTGTGTGTGTGTGTGTGTGTGTGTGTGTGCGTACACCACATCAAAACACTCACAGTTGAGTTCCCAACACAATAGAGGGCAAATACATCAGACTTATGCCCGCTGTCCACCACCTCATCCTCCTCCTCCGCAACCTGCGGACCTGAACGGCTTTCTCCTTGCTCTGGAATCTCCTCAAAGGAATACTCAATCCCAAATATCGGGGAAGCCTTGAACACCTACATGTGGAGGTGACCCAACACACACACACGGAACATCATCTCAGATTACAGAGGAGGGGTTAACATTACAACATTTGTGGCATCCTAGGTGGCTCCAATCCTCCCATCCCAGCACACACAGGTCAAGTTCCACTCCTCCCATCCCTACACACACAGGTCAAGTTCCACTCCTCCCATCCCTCCACACACAGGTCAAGGGCCACTCCTCCCATCCCTACACACACAGGTCAAGTTCCACTCCTCCCATCCCTACACACACAGGTCAAGTTCCACTCCTCCCATCCCTACACACACAGGTCAAGTTCCACTCCTCCCATCCCTACACACACAGGTCAAGGGCCACTCCTCCCATCCCAGTACACACAGGTCAAGTTCCACTCCTTCTATCCCTACACACACAAGTCGAGGTCCGATCCTCCCATCCCTACACACACAAGTCGAGGCCCACTCCTCCCATCCCTCCACACACAGGTCAAGGGCCACTCCTCCCATCCCTACACACACAGGTCAAGGGCCACTCCTCCCATCCCTACACACACAGGTCAAGGGCCACTCCTCCCATCCCAGCACACACTGGTCAAGTTCCACTCCTCCTATCCCTACACACACAAGTCAAGGTCCGATCCTCCCATCCCTACACACACAAGTCGAGGCCCACTCCTCCCATCCCTCCACACACAGGTCAAGGGCCACTCCTCCCATCCCTCCACACACAGGTCAAGTTCCACTCCTCCCATCCCTACACACACAGGTCAAGTTCCACTCCTCCCATCCCTCCACACACAGGTCAAGGGCCACTCCTCCCATCCCTCCACACACAGGTCAAGGGCCACCTCTCCCATCCCCACAAACCAGTGCAATGCATGCAATAGCCAACTCAGAAGTTGACATTGTTATTCAGTTGGGTCTTGTTTGTCAGAGGATGTCACCCAGTTCTATTGATGAGGGGTGGTAGTAACATTACCCAAAAGACACACATGACGCATTGATAAAAGACTGCTTGAGTTTTCAGTCTATTTCTAGCAATCTCTCTTACTTGTATCAATACAAGCAGGTTACTCCCAGCATGTTATCTCACCCGGTGAAGGCTCACTATCTGCTTGGATGCATCCTTCAGTTTCTCCTTGGGCTCAACAGTGAAGCCCAGTGCATAGCCACCCGCCTGTATGGGAGACACAGTGCACAGATTGGCAGATTGTGTGTACATGCTGTGTGTGTGCATGTGTGTGCATGTGTGTGTGTGTGTGTGTGTGTGTGTGTGTGTGTGTGTATGTGTGTGTGTGTGTGTGTTTGTGTGTGTGTGTGTGAGTGTGTATGTATGTGCATGTGCATGTGTGTGTGCATGTGCACATGCATGTGTGAGTACACATATACATGTATGTTTAGGTACGGATAATTATTATTTGCTAAAACAAGATGCATATAAGTGCGAACAAATCACACCACATGTATGTACACAGCATATACACACAACCACATGTACAGTGTAAATGGGCCAGATATACAGCCAAATAATTTGTAACATCAACACACAAAAATACAAACACACACACACAACATACACACACACACACACACACACACACACACACATACACACATACATACACACACACACACACACACACACACACACACACACAAATACACACACACACACACACACACACATACACACACACACACACACACACACACACACTGTCCACCCATATGCATGCTTCAGGTCTCAAAGTAACATGACATTGCAGCCTCTACTGTACAACTGGTTGGGGCTTACCTCTTTGTGGGTTTCCAGGACAAGGGCCTTCCCAAACTTGGACTCACGAAGTCCAATAAATTTCTAAAGTGTAGTTTAAACACGTGGAAATAATACTATAAACACACACACACACACACACACACACACACACACACACACACACACATACACACACACACACACACAAACACACATACACACACAAACACACATACACACACACACACACACACACACACACACACACACACACACACACACACACACACACACCATTTGCAGGTAAGGAATGCTGACGTTGTGGTAGTCATTCATCTCAGCATACCACACAACTCTGACGTTTGTAATCATTAGAATCCCAGGGCTTCCTTGATCATTGCTGACGTTGAAAACTCCATGGATCTAACAGAAGTAGAACCATGATTTACTTCCCCAGGCATCCTGAAGTTCATTCCATTCGTAACTGGTATTCACACACCCTTGAGCCATGCACACACACACACACACACACACACACACACACACACACACACACACACACACACACACACACGTACACACACGCACACACACACACACACATGCTAAGGTTGAATACAGAAACCAATAAAGTGGTCTTAAAGGATCACTTTGTGACAGTTCATTCATTCACCCATCAAACACATTCTAAGAACAGCCTACACACACACACACACACACACATGGCATAGCTGAAGGATACAGGATGCGGAACGTATTCACTCGGACACATAAGACAGAA
>CAUJGJ010000313.1:5307978-5315478 GCA_963170055.1 Halisarca cf. caerulea | reverse complement strand
CATCGTTCCAAATGCTGAGACAGGCAATCGGTCCATAATATGAATCTCCTCAACTACAGAGTAGCATACAGTATAGTATACAGACAGTATAATGTATAGTATACAGTAAGTATACAGAAAGTATACAGATCCAATATTCAGCATGATAACACACACACCTAGTACATACTTGACACTGACCCTATATCAGGTAACACACACACACATACCAACCTTCGCGCGAAGGACAGCTAAAACTATCCAGTTTCTGTTCTTTGGAGGACCCATCCTCTGGACTCTTCACCTCTCTCATGTGTACCTTCCGATACCTCCTCAACAGGTTCTCTCTCTCCTTCTGTTCCCTGTACCTTTGGTTGTCCCACCTGGGAGGGAGAGGGGGAGGGGATAGTTGTCAAGCAGTGATTGCTAAGCCATGGGATGGTTGTCAAGTGATAGGTGCATATAGCAGGGGATTTCACGGGTAAATACTTAATACGTACATATATATTATATAAATTTCCCATCAAGTGAGATATCACAGTGCCTGTGACATCCCACTTGATGGGATCATCATTATTCCCACCTCTTTCTTCTCCGCTCACTCTCCTCGTGTTTCTTGTGTCGCTTCAGATACGCCTCATCCGATACATCCTACAGAAGTGTACATAAGTAAACTACATGTTTGCATAGTGATAATTATATTGATATCCTACACACACACACACACACACACACACACACACACACACACACATGCACGCACACACACACACACACACACACACACATACACACACACACACACACACACACACACACACATGCACACACACACGCGCGCGCATACACACACACACACACACACGCACGCACACACGTACACACACACACACCTCAATGGGTTCAGGACAGCTCTGCTTCCTAGATGATGGCCGGATGTTGAAGATCTTCCAACCTGGAGCTGAATGGGATGGTTATGCAAGCATGTGTAACATCGGTCCCTCATCAATGTTGTGTGTGAATTGATTGAAAAAACTGCACATTGATTGGCAAAATCTGCCAAACTCATTAATCCATCCATTTTTTCAGTTTCAGATTTTGGTGGATCAATGAGAAATTGCTGTATGTATACGTAAACACACACACACACACACACACACACACACACACACACACACACACACACACACACACACACACACATACACACACACATACACACACAGGGGAGTAGGAGTAGAATGACAACACTAGGCAGATAGAATATTTTGAACTTACTTATAATTTCATCTTGGTCATGTGAATTCTGTATTTCTTCACTAGCAAGTGAAAGTCCATAATCTCCATCCCAATTTTGATTTTGTTGATTTGGGAATGACAATGGGGACGGGTAATTCGATGTGTAAAGTAGGGTGCTGTCCTCCTCAAAGCTGGTACCATTTACAATCCGCTTTTTCTGAGAAGGTGTCCACTTGCATTTTGCAGTGTCATTGGTCACAACACCATACGAGAGAGAGCTGCTCACATGAGGAGCAGACCTCTTCAATCCTCCCAAGGGGCTGGGTGAGGTGGACGGTCCACTAGACTGACCCTTCACAACCCTACATGGCGAATACATGACAGCATGATATGGAGAGAACAAAACACACACACACACTCACACACACACACACATACACACACACGCACGCACGCACACACACACACACACACACACACACACACACACACACACACACACTAGGCTACCTGTCAGAATCTTGGGATAATGGTGGGTTATTCTTCTGTAGAACAGAAACTCTTCTCTCAAGTCTTTCAATGCGTGATATTAGCTGAATAAATTTACAGAAAAATGCATAGCGTATAGGACAGGTAGACTACCATTAACTAGGTATAACGATGCATCTGATTGTAGAATAGCGTTTACATTACGTCACGAATAATGACACGTGACAATCACATGACCATTCACACACAAACTTGGAATTTCGCAAAATAGGCTACTAACAGCTGAGGGCAAAGATATACAATCCGCCACTTTTGCCTAACCTGCTCTTTTTCTTTCGTCAGCGCTTCGTTAAGCTGGTCTTTCTGAGACAACTGCTCCTGTTGCCGAAGTATCAGGTTCGCTTGAAGGGAAAGTAGCTCTTGTAAGTGGTTCGTACTTGCACCCGAGCTACTTTGAAAGAGAGAATCTCTGAAGCCAAGAAGCTGACTTCGTACGCTCTGCGAAAACTCATCTTTATGTAAACCGCATTGTCTGTCGCCGTGAACATCGCAGGCCGGCCGAGATAGGCTTCCACGACAGCGCACACAAATTCCAGTGGTAGCTGCTCCAACATAGTTGTGATCTAACTTGATCGAGTCCCTTGGGAGCCTTAAAATGTGGTCACGGCTCTCGAGGGGGACAAGAAAATGGCGATCGTTGTCATTTCCGCCGACAGACAATGTTCCCGTTGAACTAGGTTGACCGAACGTTCTCGATCTCAATGTACTTTCTGTCGAAGTGTTTTTAACATCATTTAGTCCAAAAGGTCTCCAAGCCATCAGCGAAAATTCACATCTTCTCACCATGCCAACACGGGTACGGATCTAGCCACGTTGCATTGCACATGCGTAGTTGCTTGGTTCACGTTTCCGTTTTCGTTTGCTGTACCGAAATCAAGTGTTCATGTGATCAGGGGAATCCCCCTAAATCTGCAAAATGGCTGCTCGTACCAGCACAATCCCCAATACAGACCCGAGGAATTTAACAGCTGAAGAACTGGAAAAGTTGCAAAAGGAGGAGTGTATTTCGGATTTTAAGAGAAATAAGCTTGAAACAGATGCAAAAAAGAATTGGGATCTTTTCTACAAGCGAAACTCAACCAACTTTTTCAAAGACAGACACTGGCTTACTCGCGAGTTTCCTGAACTTGTTGATGAAGTCTCTCGGGTTTGTATATATAGTATTACATTGTAGTGTATTAGTATTTCTTGAAGGTGGCTGCGCCCTTGGTTCAAAGCTAGTGTACTCATGTACCTCACATACCTGCAGCAGTCTCTAGTCTGGCTGCGCGAGACTAATAGTCTGTATTTGATTAATTTCGATTTGATTTGATTGATATTATTTAGACTGGGACACCCGCTTAGCTCAATGGCTACTTCTCAGGGAGCCCAGTAATTGATTACAAGTAACAATCAACAAACAAACAAACAAACATTCTACTTAATTGTTACTTATTATAACTATCAAATGTTCAATCATGCAAATTGAATGTTCATCACTTTGGTGGCTGTAGTGGGCCTTCTTCACTCTTCTCTTTTGGTGGTGGCAGGGGGGTGCAGAGAAAAAGCCCAATACACCATCACTAGGAATGGACCTCAATCCATCCCATAACTCAGCTCTGCAGTCACATCAGTAGCCCACTAAGCCACCGGCACCCCTCCCCCCCAGTATTACTGTACACAGTAAGACCTCACTCATCCGCACCTGAGGTATCCAGTTCCCTCACCTTTCGCAGTAGTTTTTATTGAAACAAATCTGCAATAATCCTACTGTACACTATACTACTGCTCCCTCATTTTTCCAGTTCCCTCACTTTATCCGCAAATTTCATCCAGAATGGGTGTGTGTAGATAAGTGAGGTCTGCTGTGTTACTTTCAGCCCACACCAAAGTCTGCCGTCATAGTGCATTTCTTAAAATATGAACACTTAAACTACATCAAAGCAGCTATCGCATTGGGCAGTGTAGAGTGTCTGTGCTTGAACACGGTATAGTACACAGTAATATCTCTTTAATCAGAACCTTGATTTTCCAGTAAAAAAGTTCTAATTATCCATAAATAAGTTCTAATTAACCAACCACATATGTACTCCATACATTAAGAACAGTACATTCATCAATGTTTGAATTAAGCCAAATGTTCTAATTATCATGGTTCTAATTATCGAGATTTTACTGTACCTTGCTTATGTTATATAACAAACAGCGACGTACCATGTGATTAACGTGTGATATTGGGGTGACATTGCAGCTGACACATGCTGTGAGCTTACTACTGTAATGAATGCCACATCTACTGATTCGCCACTTCTATTGATTGACCACCAGACTATTCATGACAGTATGTGTGTAATTATCATGACATTCTACTAGAGTATTTGTGACAGTAAAAAAAGTAATGCTGTAATGAATACCTGTGTGTATTTTGTCTGTATATGTGATGTGTGCACTGTAGGCCTCAGATCGAACGGTGCTGCTTGAAGCTGGATGTGGTGTTGGCAACACAATATTTCCTCTTTTGGAAGAATACGGGCATTTGTTTGTCTATGCTTGTGATTTCTCACCACGAGCAGTTGAATACGTGAAGGTTTGTGTGTGTGTGTGTGTGTGTGTGTGTGTGTGTGTGTGTGTGTGTGTGTGTGTGTGTGTGTGCACGTGTGTGTGTGTGTGTGTGTGTGTGTGTGTGTGTGTGTGTGTACATGTGCGTGCATGTATGTATGTATGTGTGTGTGTGTGTGTGTGTGTGTGTGTGTGTGTGTGTGTGTGTGTGTGTGTGTGTGTGTGTGTATGTTAAAGTAGTGCAGCTCTAAGCAACTTCTTTTTCCTTTTTACATCGATCCAGTCAAATCCCTTGTACTCAGAAAACCGTTGCTATGCATTTCAGTGTGACCTCATCAAAGATTCTCTGGTAAAAACCATTTCTCAAGAAACAGTCGACCTTGTCTCTCTCATTTTTGTTATGTCGGCCATAACTCCCAGTAAAATGGCCGACGCAATCAGTAATATAAGTGGTGTGTTAAAACCAGGTGGGTGTGTTTTGTTGAGGGACTATGGGCTGTATGATCACGCCATGTTGAGGTTCGGACGAGGGCACAAGATACAGGAACACTTCTACACAAGGCAGGACGGAACTATGGCCTACTTCTTCTCTGTCGGTTGGTGTTTGCAGTCCAGTGCTGTTCCATGCAAGCACCATTGTTTAGATACTGTATAATGGGTAATTGTCTAGGGGTGAAAATTCATGTTTTTTGTGACTAGGAAGAGAAACATAAGGTATTTACTCAGTTAGTATTACTGCAAGTTTTAACTTCCTTCTGGGATGAACCAGGAAGTTTTTACCTTGAATAATCCAAATTTATGACATCCACAAAAATTTCGCCCAATGAAAAGCACCCTCTACAAGCTAACTGATCTTTCTGGCCCCCAAATGACCACTTGAACTAGGACCACATGGTTGATCCACCACACCCCCACACATCCCTAGTTACATATCTAAGCTTAAAATGCTTGACTTAGATGCAACTGAAGCATTGGCTCATGTCCATGTGCAGAATATGGCACACGTACATGCGATTTGTAGGGGAACCCCACTCAGCCCTTTTCCAAAGAATCGTCCCATTGATAAGTTACCCCCTCCCTCCCTCCCCTACCAAGTATTTTGGAAAGTAGAGGATTCACGGACTGTCCCTCCATGTTGGGGTAGCTGTTCTTGCATGCACCCTCCACCCTGCTATGCATGCGTGCACCCTCCACCCTGCTATGCATGCGTGCACCCTCCACCCTGCTATGCATGCGTGCTCCCTCCACCCTGCTATGCATGCGTGCACCCTCCACCGTGCTATGTATGCGTGCTCCCTCCACCCTGCTATGCATGCATGCTCCCTCCACCGTGCTATGCATGTGTGCGCCCTCCACCCTGCTATGCATGCGTGCTCCCTCCACCCTGCTATGCATGCGTGCACCCTCCACCCTGCTATGCATGCGTGCACCCTCCACCCTGCTATGCATGCGTGCACCCTCCACCCTGCTATGTATGCGTGCTCCCTCCACCCTGCTATGCATGCGTGCACCCTCCACCCTGCTATGTATGTGTGCTCCC
This sequence comes from Halisarca cf. caerulea, assembly GCA_963170055.1. Lineage (NCBI taxonomy): Eukaryota > Metazoa > Porifera > Demospongiae > Chondrillida > Halisarcidae > Halisarca > Halisarca cf. caerulea. The sequence continues at coordinate 5,309,633 of CAUJGJ010000313.1, read as the reverse complement.
TCCACCCTGCTATGTATGCATGCGTGCTCCCTCCACCCTGCTATGCATGCGTGCACCCTCCACCCTGCTATGCATGCGTGCACCCTCCACCCTGCTATGTATGCATGCGTGCTTCCTCCACCCTGCTATGCATGCGTGCACCCTCCACCGTGCTATGTATGCGTGCACCCTCCACCCTGCTATGTATGCGTGCTCCCTCCACCCTGCTATGCATGCGTGCTCCCTCCACCCTGCTATGCATGCGTGCACCCTCCACCCTGCTATGCATGCGTGCTCCCTCCACCCTGCTATGCGTGCTCCCTCCACCCTGCTATGCATGCGTGCTCCCTCCACCCTGCTATGCGTGCTCCCTCCACCCTGCTATGCATGCATGCTCCCTCCACCCTGCTATGCGTGCTCCCTCCACCCTGCTATGCATGCGTGCTCCCTCCACCCTGCTATGCGTGCTCCCTCCACCCTGCTATGCGTGCTCCCTCCACCCTGCTATGCATGCGTGCTCCCTCCACCCTGCTATGCATTAAGTGCTTAACTCATGTGCACCTGTGTTTGCTTCTCATGCAGAAGAGCTGCAGGACTTGTTTGTGAAGTGTGGGTTCGAAGTCAGCGAGCTGCGGTATGTTCACAAGGAGACGGTCAACCACAAGGAGGACATTTCTGTTCCCAGGATCTTTGTACAGGGAAAGTTTGTGAAAATGCCTCAAACTAGAACACCAAATTAATTCATATAAGCCAATCGCTCTCTTTTTATTGTATGTGTATGTAATTGTTAATATTTGTCAGTCATGTTTCATTAAACATATTATTATTGATGAAGTTGAATATAAAAAATATTTTTGATCATGCATATAATTATAATGGCATATTATATGCAAGATGGTACAGAGAACAATTGTGTGTTAGTGTGTATATGCGCATGCATGCGCGTGTGCGTGTGTCTGGTTGTTAAAATTATAGCCAAATTGGCTACTTCTGGAGCAGCCAACATTCAATAGAGAGGTTTAGAACTACGTAAAACGTTACGTAATAAGCTTAATATATACGTTTCGCGCGGAAAATTAGAACGTTCTTAGTAACGGTTTCGACGTATCAAGGTATCTTAGTACGTTCTTGCTCTACGTTATAAGCCTCGTGGTGATGCTCTCTCTTTTGCTCCTCTAACCGCTGCTGTTAAGCCTAGCGTTCCGTTTCTGATAGTAAAAGAACGTCTTCATGGCCCGAATCTCCCTCAGAATTGCGAAAAACTCGCAAAAAATCTTCGTCCTCCTTCTGTATCGCTATAACGTTACGTATAAAGTATTCGACGTTGCTAAAACGAAAAACGTACTAAATTTCAAACGTACCTATCAGCTTACTACGTAGCGTTCAAACGTTATGCTAAACCTCTCTAATAGCTACGTCACTGACTGTTGGTGAACTTCATCTTACCCTAAAGCATGAAAAGATCATGCATAAAAAAGATTGCTGTTGCATGCGGGTTAAAATTCCTTTGCGCCTTGTTTTCATGACAATTTTTTAAGTTCTAGTTCATTAAATTTTTACTATGGAATTTATAAATTCACAATTGGTAAGTATATAGCGAACAGCGCCAAGTTGCAAAGATTACATATGTAATCTTTTCAAGATTCACAGTAGTAGCTATAGCAAATACAATCCTG
>CAUJGJ010000313.1:5290478-5295478 GCA_963170055.1 Halisarca cf. caerulea | reverse complement strand
GGTTACTGTAGAAAGGGTAGTACTCCATATGTATAGTTTTGTACCCAGCCCTGTGCACTTCAGTGCCCCAAATAAAATGGTGGACGGAAGTGGGGCTGGGTACAAAGGTACCATATCTAGGGATGAGACAGAAATAAAACGGCGAAGAGGGATTTGCACGTGTGTCATGGCGCTAAGAAGGTCACTTCCATAAACTCAACAACACCAAACCAACAAAACCAATGGGGAATTAATTTCAGTAGAGAAAAGCATCAACATGTATGATATTGTAGAGGTCTATTGCTATGCTATGCATGAGGGTGAAACAGTTTTTAGAGCAGGTCACAGCAGGGAAATCATTGAAATAAATGTTTTGATCCGTAGCTCTTCATGCTCCAATAACTATTTCACACTTATAAACAAATACTTATGGTACATACACAAGTTATAGAGACATCCCTGTCCCTACAAGCACAGCCTTGATACCTTTAATCAGAACTATGGGATGTACTGCTCCTTCGTAAAGGAACTATGGGATGTACTGCTCCTTCGCAAAGGAACTATGGGATGTACTGCTCCTTTGTAAAGGATATCACTTCAACAGATACAGCATACTATCATACAGAAACATGAAAACTCCCCAAAGCAGGATGGCAGGCACTGGTGGGGTGCACTGATCCCCACAAGTGACCAAAGGCAGCCTCCAAAAGCTGAAGGACAAATTAGGAATTTTGTGCACTGAGCACTTTTCAGTTTTCACACTAGTAAATGCATGGCATCATGAAAGTAGTCATTTAAACTCTAAGTTACTTGTAGTCTTGGTCCCAGATCCATTCCACATGCAAAGATGGCAGCTGGAAGTGGGTCTTTGGGAATGTGACCGGGTTTCTTGTGAGTAATTATTATGCTTTCGATACACAACTACTGTCAACTTTTAAACAAAAAATCATAGTGAAAATGGGAATTGTTTAACAAAAAACCTGTTGTATATTTGTATATCTACAACAACAGATATACACCCAAACAAAGTGTAAGTGCTGTACCACAGCTTATTAAATCACAGGACAAATAATGAGAATATAATCTTAAGATCCTTGCAGCGAGCACTCAATATTCAAACCACTTACTCTGTTGACGACCAAATTCCCTCTTGGATCCTCCCGGGAGGCTACAGGGCACATGGCGACACCAGACTGCTCCAGACATCTTGTACCAGTGTAATTCTAAAACACAGTTGAAACAGATCTGCTTAGATGCACAGTGGGATTGAATGTGATTTTATTGTACAAATATAATTTTGAATCAAGTGTGTGCATATGTACACACACACACACACACACACACACACACACACACATGTACACACACACACACACACACACACACACACACACACACACACACATGCACACACACACACACACACACACACACACACGCACACATGTATACACACACACACACACACACACACACACACACACACACACACACACACACAAACACACACACACACACACAAACACACACACACACACACGCACACACACACACACACACACACACACACACACACACACACACACACACACACACACACACACACACACACACACACACACATAGACGCATACACGCACAGACTTACAGTAGCTGAACACCAGACACAGTTCAATGCAGATTCTATGCAGCTGCTGCAAGACGTCAGCTCCGAGCAAGGCGAGGCGGAGCGACATAAGCCTGGAAAGAAAACGATAGACAGTTACGCGCAAAAATTCACGGAACGACTAGCTAGCTACTACGTGTACGCGCGTTTCTTACCAAGAATGCCTCCTAAGAAGAGGATGCAGGCGAGCATTTGGAACGAGCTTCTGTTCATGTCTCTCTCGAGGCTCTTCCACCTTTAGCTGTAGTCCTTTCCAAACGAATAACTAGATTCACAAGCGTCTATATAGAGCTCCCAGAACTCATGAATATGATTATGCGTGTGTAGGCCTCTTCATTATACTAAGTTGGCAGCAACCGAATATGGCTATATAATTGTTCACTTTGTATCTTACTAATGCGTATGAGCTCACGAAGTCCATGAACGGCTGTGAGAGTTTGTGGCAAGGTTGCCATACTTGGCCGTGAAGACCCACATGTTCAAATAAGCCTCCAATGCCATCTGTGATTTCCCACATACCATTCACAGTAGCTGTGGCGGCCCAAGTTAAGAGATGCATATAGCAATTATATGGTATTTTAATGACACATTCGTCTGATATGGGGCATTATTAAGTATGAATAAACCATTTCCACTGCAATGCAGCATACACAATGGTGCAAACTTAATGTTACCCGAAAACTTAAGATGTTTGAATGCTGTTCCTTCAATGCTTCAATCATGGCATGTGTCAATTGGTAATATTCTTTAAACACCAGACAGAGAATGCTTGGCCTAATTTGAGATTCATTGGGTAACAAGAGCAGATTAGAGCAGTTATATTTGTTGCAAAGAAAGCTGGACTTGGATAGAAAGTTATACAACCTTGGTCCACCATTTATACCAGCTCGCAGTTGATGGAACATCTTTGTGAGATTATTGACATTGACATTGCCACCTGGATCACAACCGGCGTTCTTGTGATGCTTGTCAAAGAAGTGTGCTCTGTAGACCGTGGCTTTCCACTGTGTTTTATGTCTTCATGCTTTCCATGTGCTTGTACTTGTGTGCCTATCTTAAGTAATAACAATTCAAACAGTCGCATGTGACGAGTTTAGTAATCATGCAATATGTGTACTACAGTACTGACTGTCATCGTCGCAATCATGACATAGGGTAATCCACAGGGCAAGGCATAGTCTGGTGTAGCTGACCCAATCTGACTGAGCCATTTTCTGGATTTGATGTCACCGTACAAGTGCTTCCTAGTCTGGCCTGCTAGACTGTCCCTACAGGCACCTGCAACGGTGACCGTAGTCTGGCCTGCTAGACTGTCCCTGCAGGCACCTGCAATGGTGACCTTAGTCTGGCCTGCTAGACTGTCCCTGCAGGCACCTGTAACGGTGACCTTAGTCTGGCCTGCTAGACTGTCCCTGCAGGCACCTGCAACGTGACCTTGGTCACAGTAAAAATGGGTCTTGGCCAAGATTAACGGCAATTAAGGCTGTGGATGGATCTGGAACATCCTGATGTACAACCCTTCTTTAACCCTTGCCTTCCAGTGCTACTTCCTACATGTTCTTGTTGAGATACACAAGCAACCCTCAAGAAAAAATCTCACGCGACTGTGCACAAGTTTATGTAAATGTACATTGCAAAGGCAAGAAAAGAACAGTCTGTATATACTGAATTACACCTGCATGGTCTGTGAGCATTTCCTCAGGGGTTTTGTAGAACAAGAAATAAGCATGGAGTAAAAACACTTCACAAGACACGATTGAATCAAAAGTAAATTCACATTCATTCATAACATACTGTACATGAAATAGAAAAGGAAATGCATAAAATTATTCTCAAAGTCTTAAATTACAAATAAATAAGCTATGAGAATACAACAAATATAAATAATAATTTATTCATATTTACTTGATATTTACACAGCCCGCTGCCCTAGTTCGTGCAGCCTGGGTTACTGATAGTCATTAGCATGCGGTCTTCGTTCACTAGCGCTGTGTCTGGATCGCCGGTGGTGCTGTTGTTTCAAGAAGTCGGGTCCGTACATGACAGAGCAACGTTTCTCAAAAGCAGCTGCCATTGTTCTCACCACTTCATTGAAGAAGAGGTGAGCCACTGAAGAATGGAGACCTGATTTGAACTTGAAATCGACCTAAGCACATACGTAGAGAGTACAAAATGAAGACATAATCTCATATACATGTATGCACACACACACACACACACACACACACACACACACAGTCACATGCATGCACGCACACACACGCACACACACACACACACACACACACACACACATACACACACACACACACACACACACTACTTGTCACTACTATTATTCAGCAGGCAAAAGCACACTGACCAAGCCCTAGTTGTCTGTGTTGACAGGTGGTATTTATAAGATGCATTAGCATCACTGCATGAGGCAGTCCACAAGTCAGCCTACAGTGGCCTTTGTGGACAGGTATGGTCCTTGTATACCACACCTTGTAGTCCACAAGTCAGCCTACAGTGGCCTTTGTGGACAGGTATAGTCCTTGTATACAATGGTCTTTAAGATGGATGCTGGGGAGTGCATTTCCCTATGGAAGACAGCTGGGGAGTGCATTTCCCTAGAAGACAGCTGGGGAGTGCATTTCCCTAGAAGACAGCTGGGGAGTGCATTTCCCTATAGAAGCCAGCTGGGGAGTGCATTTCCCTAGAAGACTGCTGGGGAGTGCATTTCCCTAGAAGCCAGCTGGGGAGTGCATTTCCCTATAGAAGCCAGCTGGGGAGTGCATTTCCCTAGAAGACAGCTGGGGAGTGCATTTCCCTAGAAGACAGCTGGGGAGTGCATTTCTGCATTGTACAAAACTCACAAAGAACTTTAGAAGACATGTTTGTCCCTTTGGGTGGGCAGGTCCGTCATCAAAGTGCCACTCTGCTATGAGATGGCTAAACAGCAGTCCATCTCGGCACACAGACTGAGAGAGGGGGGGGAGAAATGATGAACAACAAATGGTAGTAATCACACACATGTAAATACATATGCCATCCCTACACTCTTCTCTGCTAACAGTACATACACAGGTACACACAACAAATACATGTATGTACGCACATACATACATGCACAACACACGCACACACACACACACACACACACTCACACACACTCACACAAACCACACACACACTCACACACACACACACACACACATACACACACACACACATACACACACACACACACACACACACACATACACACACAAACCACACACACACACACACACACACACACACACACACACACACACACACACATACACACACACACAAGCACACACACACACACACACACACAAGCACACAC
>CAUJGJ010000313.1:5265478-5280478 GCA_963170055.1 Halisarca cf. caerulea | reverse complement strand
TGTGTGTGAAAGAGAGCAGTTTGAACCGTGAGGAACCAATAAACAGTTCTCTTTCATAAACTCACAGAGAGTCAAAAGAAGCAGACAAAATAGTAGCGACTTTCCCGAGGACGGCATAGTGTATGCTCGATTATTAGTCTCGCGGGCCAGACCCATAAAATAAGGGTCTGGGTCTAAACCAGCACTTTTTGGCGTAGAGCGCACAGGATCCTACACCGTTGATAGTTAATTAATACCTTTGATCTCACCGTGGGCAGGATAATCTCGCATAGGTAAACAAAATGGCGGGAGTAGAAGCTAGTCTTTGCGACGCAGAATATTTTGGCCGGATACGTATACGAGGCGGGGCAATCGTTTGGATTTAAGGAGATCGTGCTCCAAAGAACGAATGCGATCATATTATATTACTACACGATTAGTCCAGATTCAGATTTCCATCGGATGCATGCGGAGGCCATGCCCATGGGATCCGGCTGATTTGGCATAACTAATTGGTCATGACTCTCATTTATCTATTACTATTGGCATGATTTTCTATTGACGTATTTTGAAATTGATTATTCATTGATTATTAAAAAAAAAAAATATCAATGGGAGCGCTACCAATATCTTTCGGGAAGTCCGTTATTTTTGACCTGCTTTCCTTTGCTCCACCCAGAAACGCTGTGTATGCGCGCGCGCGTGTGTGTGTGCGTGTATGTGTGTATGTACTCTGTGTGTGTGTGCATGTGTGTGTGTGTGTGTGTGTGTGTGTGTGTGTGTGTGTGTGTGTGTGTGTGTGTGTGTGTGTGTGTGTGTGTGTGGTGTGTGTGTGTGTGTGTGTGTGTGTGTGTGTGTGTGTGTGTGTGTGTGTGTGTGTGTGTGTGACAGTGTGTGTGTGTGTGTGACAGTGTGTGTGTGTGTGTGTGTGTGTGTGTGTGTGTGTGTGTGTGTGTGTGTGTGTGTGTGTGTGTGTGTGTGTGTGTGTGTGTGTGTGACAGTGTGTGTGTGTGTGTGACAGTGTGTGTGTGTGTGTGTGTGTGTGTGCGCGTGTGTGGTGGGTCTGGCCCGCGAGACTACTCGATTATAAACTACAATACAATTCATACGTCATTAGTTACATATAAATTTCTAAATACTTGATGCCTTTGAAGCGAGCACGGTATTTTCTCGTCCGTATGTGAGACAGTTTTATCCGATTTGGGACTTTGGGTGAACGTGTACTGGTACGATGAGTCATCATTACTGTTGCATTTGTCAAAAAAAGGAAGAAGAGCCTGAAAACAAGGTTATCCCCTGTAACGGTCAAGGTTGTAGAGTGGTTGTTCATCAAGGTAAGCGCCATTTTTGGCTTCTATCCTAGTACTTCACCATTTGTCCTGCCTCAATAATGTTTATCAGAGCATCATTCGTATCTCACATGACTTACTTGGAACCTGTGTGTACATGTTTGTTTGTGCTTAATTTAGAAGAGCTTTTTGCTATTTCGCAGGATGTTATGGGATCGAAAGTGTCCCGTCTTCAGGTCTATGGTACTGCCGAAAGTGTGAATCCCAAGAACGAGCAGCACGTGTGGTGAGAAGTGTGTGTGTGTGTGTGTGTGTGTGTGTGTGTGTGTGTGTGTGTGTGTGTGTGTGTGTGTGTGTGTGTGTGTGCATGTGTGTGTGTGCATGTGTGTGTGTATGTGTGTGTTTGTGTGTGTATGTGTGTGTGTGTGTGTGTGTGTGTGTGACTGTGTGTGTGTGTGTGTGTGTGTGTGTGTGTGACACACACACACATATGCACATTGGTGTGTATCTGTATTTGCAATGCTACCAATTCCTGCAGAGATGTGAGTTGTGTCCAACTAAGGAGGGAGCCTACAAGAGGACGGACCAAGGAGGTTGGTCTCACGTCGTCTGTGCCCTGTACATTCCGGAAGTTACCTTTGGGAATCTTACCTCAATGGAGCCCATAGTGACATCTCGGGTGCCCAGGGACAGACTGTCTAAGGTGTGTGTGTGTGTGTGTGTGTGTGTGTGTGTGTGTGTGTGTGTGTGTGTGTGTGTGTGTGTGTTCATATAATATTCATTTGTATGTGAGTATGTGTGCACATGTGATTGCATCCATGGCTCATACCTAATGTGCATTTATCTGTTGTCTCTTCGGTTAGGTCTGCTCTCTCTGTGAAGACAGGGGTATGGAGTCAAATGCAACCTTTGGTGCTTGTATGTCGTGCAAGTACAAGACATGTAAAGCTCATTTTCATGTGACGTGGTGAGTCCTTATACTCCCCCCCTTCTTCTCTTCCTTCCCTCTCTCACCCTCACCCTCGCTTTGTCCTCCCTCTCTAACCTCCAACACGCCTTCCCTCACCTTTTCTTTATTTCTACTGTCTTGTCCTCACTCACTCCCTCGCTCACTTCTCTTCTCCCTCCCTCCCTCCTTCCCTCACTTCTCTCCTCACTCCCTAACTCACCCACTCACTTCCTCCCTCCCTCCCTAACTCACTCCTCCCCTCCCTCCCTAGCTCACCCCTCCCTCCCTCCTTAAATCACTCCTCCCCTCCACACCTTCCTAACCCATTCCTCTCCTACCTCCCTCCATCCCTAACTCACTCCTCTCCTCTCCTCCCCTCCCCCTTCCTAACTCACTCCTCTCCTCTCCTCCCTCCCTCCCTAACTCACTCCTCCCCTCCCCCCTTCCTAACTCATTCCTCTCCTTCCTCCCTCCCTCCCTCCCTCCCTAACTCACTCCTCCCTCCCTCACTAACTCACTCCTCTCCCCCCTCCCTCCGTCCCTAACTCACTCCTCTCCTCTCCTCCCTCCCTCCCTAACTCACTCCTCTCCTCTGTCCCTCCCTCCCTACTAACACACTCCCCCTCTCCTTCCTTCCCTTCTCTCTTTTTCTCCAGTGGTCAGAAGAACGGTTTGTTGTGTGAAGAGGAGGACCCAAAGGATCCTTCCCGTCTCATGTATTCAGGATATTGTCCCACTCACATGAAGAAAAAGGTCAGTTGGCTGTTTTCCCCAGAATACAAACTTACGCACTTACTTGTACATATGTAGTTATGCACTTCCTTCTGAGGGAGGGGGGTCTTAGTAGTGCAGATCTGTGTGTGTGTGTGTGTGTGTGTGTGTGTGTGTGTGTGTGTGTGTGTGTGTGTGTGTGTGTGTGTGTGTGTGTGTGTGCATATACGTATGTACGTATACATATGCAGTGGTAGAAATACGTAGCACTTGACCTTTGTTAGGACAAACAGCTGACCCAAAATATATTGGTAGGACATTTTGAAAATTGGTCAGCCATTTATGCTCATCATTAGTGATTTTGCAATGCACATAACGGAATCTCTAACACTAAACCGTGACAGTACAGAGAAGTGTTGGTCAGCTAAATGGCTGTCCCAACTTGATTTTGGTCAGCCATATTCGTGTTTTGCTCAGAAAATGGCAGATGGCAGCAGCTATTTCTAGCCCTGCATATGTGTACCTGCACTGTACACATATGTATGTATACATATGTGTACATACACTGTGCATATTATGTACGTATACATATGTGTACATACACAATATGTATGTGTGCCCACCTTTCCCTCTTTGTACATAGAAGGAGAGAAGACCGTCTGAACTGAAGCAGCTGAACAGTTTGAGAGATGATCGGAGGTCTCAGCAGAGGTCTGTTTCCACGGATACCATCTCCCCAGTGATTACTAGTGGAGCTTTAGCAAACACTGTCAACACGGAAGCCAAGATGTCTCCCAGTCACACTTCTTTGAAGAAACGAGCCAGAAAGAGGAAGCTGTCTTCTTCGAGTGAGAGCAGTGATGTATCGGGTGTTTCTCCTAATTTCTCAGCCCCTCATGACACAAGCAAAATTCCCCTGCTGTCTGTTCCCATGGCAACAGATCAGAAATGCCCAACTACTGTAGATGAATTGGATGTAAAGGAGTCATCCACCGATGTAGTCTTACCCAGTGATGTACAAGAACAGATGCAGCCGAGTGATGTCAGAGTTTCTGCCGACATCAGTCAGAGGGAGGGTGAGGGCGAGGGTGGGGGAGGGGAAAGTACCTGGTCTCCAAAGGTTGAAAGAAGCTCCGAAAGCAGTGACTCCAGCAGTGATGACAGTAGCACCAGTAGCAGTGAAGCCAGTGACGATGAGGACACTGAGAACAACAGTAAACAACAACAACAACAACAACAGGAAGAAGATATTGAAGCCATGGATGTCACTCCGGCCCACTCAGATTCTGTTGTGAGTCCTCGTGAGGTCCCCTTCTCTCCGAGTGGATCTTCACTGGCAAGCAACTTAACTCGAGGTTAGCCATCCTACCATCAACTGGGGAAGTGTGTGGTTTTCACCCTGTCATCTTCATTCTGTTATGTGTGGTTTTCACCCTGTTGTCTTCATCCTGTTAATTGTATGTACTTCCCTACGTAGTTTTGGTGTTGCTGCATGCAGTTTTGGAAAGGAGAAGGAAGGGGCAGACATTTGTATAGGGTGATTGTCCCAGGTCTCCTGTGGGCTTATATAAAGGGAAATCTCCCAGTCCTGACCTGGTTATACATGTAATTGTGAGAGAATTCCCCAGGTCTCCTAAGAGCCTGTATGTATGTATGTATGTATATAGGGTAGTCTTCAAGCCCCGCCCCCATATGTTTGTGGGGGAATTCCCAGCTTGCTATAGGCATGTACATATACAGGGAGCTCCCAGTCTCCCAACCAGCTGCTGATCCTGTTCCTTGTGACTGTCACCCACAGAGGAGAATGACGCAGTAACAACTCAAACCACCAAGGGAGAGAAACTCACCACCAAAGGAACTTCACAACTGAAAACGACCCCCAAGAGCCAGAAGGATCCAGAGGTGTGCGTGTGTGTGTGTGTGTATGTGTTTGTGGTACAGATGTGCCGCCATATGTTGGTACTGTATACGTATGTACGTATGTTGGTAGTGTTTGGTACATGTGTACGTACCTGTGGTGTGTGCTGCTTTTCCCATTGTGATCATAGGGGATTTCAAAAATGTCACGAGGACTCTCACCAAGGGGTGGAACCAGGAGGGGAGGAAGAGGGAGAGTGTCCCCTTCATTCCGAGGAAGAGGCGGAGCAGTGGGCAGGTCCAGAGGAGGGCGAACACCCAAGTCTACGGGTTCAGGGTCAGTTTTTGTTGTATGATCGTGTGGTTACTGTTTTCTGTTGACAGCAGTGGATTTGAAAGATGTACTGTGTAGTGTAGCCCTGCACACACATAAGCGCACACCCACACCCACAACATATAAGCGCACATGCACACACACCCACCCACCCACCCCACACACACACACACAAGTGCCTCCTTCCCTATTCAGACCTGTGCATTCGGGTCCCAGGAAGCGGAGTAGAGACCAACGTTCACCGAACACTCTGGAGGAGCTTCTCAAGCAACAGTGGGAGGACACTGTGGCCTTTCTGTCTAATAGTGGCCCTAAACAGGCGACTGGTGTGTGTGTGTGTGTGTGTGTGTGTGTGTGTGTGTGTGTGTGTGTGTGTGTGTGTGTGTGTGTGTGTTGGTCTATCTGTCTGCCTGTCTGTGATTCTAGGAAAATGTGTGTTTGTTCTGTGGTGCATTCTGCAATGGGATGTGACATCACTTTCTATCTTTCTACAGTTGCTGGTCTTTTGGCTGAGCTTGTCAAACTGCAGAATGAGAACCGTCAGATGGAACAGAAGATTCTGGAACTGACATCCCAGAGAGAATTCTTCCAAGTGACAAACAGTCAGCTTCGCAAGGTTCTACAAGACAACAATAGTAGTGTGGTGAGCAACAGTGAGTCAGAAGCTATCGCCTCCAGCGTCAATGGAGGCATGGTGGAACATCGGGTTGTGGATGAACCAAGGCAGCCCATAAATCTTTCCAGTAGCATTTTATTGCAAGATCAGTCATCGTCCGATGTCCCTACCAACCCTGAGTTGGGGTCAGAAGCACGGGGGAATACCCCAGGAATATCCTTGGGCACATCTGTTGCTAGTAATGGGATCTGGATTCCTGCCAGCTCAGTGCCAAAGACCATGGAACAGAATACAGATGAGTACAGCTCATCCATGTGGACACTCTCCGGTTGGCAACAGGAGACTTATCACCCTCAGGCTAATAGGTCCGGGCAAGACGAGGGGATGGATGACAAATCGAAGTCTGTAAACTGATACTGCATGACGTACGGACTCCAGTTTTTTATAAAGTGAATAATGAGAACCATTGACCATGCATAAGCGTCACAACCCATACAGTCCCGCGTACTGCCAGATTCTAGACTACGTCATAAAAATGGAAGAAGACGCTCTTGCCTGTTAGCGGGCCGTCCCCAACGTGGGTTATGACGTAAGAATTCGTAACAAGCAATATGGCCGTCGTCTGCGGGACAGTTGAGTCGAGTGCTCGGCGGTGTCGATGAGGTTTGAAGCGTGTGGAGCCATATCTGAGTTTCTGCCAGCAATCTCGGTAGTAACGTTACGGTATTTCATTTTTGCATGGGTAAGTGTACGCGTTTGCTGTAGATTCTTTTGAATCAATCGATAGCCGAGCTTGATTGTTCTCAGCCGACTTCATGTTATCTCTTGTTCCACAGCTACCAGAGAGATGGGTGAACGAATAAATGCCGATTTCCCGCCATTCTCCCGCGTTTTTGTTGTATGTAGTAAAGAACACAAGGACGAAGACATTCGGAAGGCGTTTGAGCCATATGGCTCAGTCGAAGATGTATGGATGGTTAAAGACAGAATGACCAAAGAAAATAAAGGTATTTGTTTTGTTAAATTCGACAAGGCGTCATCGGCGGCCCTGGCTATCGAGAGTTTGGACGGCAAAGCAATTGGAGAGGAGAGAAAGCCGATTAAGGTACGTTGTTGGTGAGGAAGAAGCCCTGAAATCCGCAGTCATATTGAATAGCAGTTGTGATTCATGATCTTCAATGGATGTCAACATAATTACATTTCAATCTCGTAAACATGGAACTGACTGTGAACATAGATAAAAATACATATGTATACGGTTACATATGCTGCTAAGGCAATGAGGAAGGCTTGGTAATTGCTTGATTTACACAATCATAGATACTTGATACAAAATTAATGTAACTGTTTACGTGTCTATGAGTGTCTATGATTACTGCTCATACATGTCCTTAGAGTATCTATACCTGAACTGTACATACTCCTCACTCTGTCCCTGCCTCATGTACAGTACGCAGACTAGCACATACTCCTCACTCTGTCCCTACCTCATGTACAGTACACAGACTAGTACACACTTTTCACTCTGTCCCTACCTCATGTACAGTACACAGACTAGTACATACTCCTCACTCTGTCCCTACCTCATGTACAGTACGCAGACTAGCACATACTCCTCACTCTGTCCCTACCTCATGTACAGTACACAGACTAGTACATACTCCTCACTCTGTCCCTACCTCATGTACAGTACACAGACTAGTACATACTCCTCACTCTGTCCCTACCTCATGTACAGTACACAGACTAGCACATACTCCTCACTCTGTTCCTACCTCATGTACAGTACACAGACTAGTACACACTCCTCACTCTGTCGTACCTAATCACAACTCATAGTAAGTACATACCTCCAGTCAACAAGTACAGACTTTGTGTCCCTTTCAGCGAGTACTCTCATACCAATCAATGTTATGTGTACTGAACGCTCTGTGCTGGGATGTGGCATGTAGTTACGTGTACACGGATATACGTAGTAGCACTGCCTTTGAGAGACCGCCCTCGTGATTTACCGTTCCTTCTGTAAGACTGTCTTTGCTGATCATGAATGCATACAAGCCTGTACTTGCTGTCTTCTCATGGCTTTCCTAATGGGTGTCCTCGAGAACTCGTCTCATGAAGAGGTCACAATTTAAGGGAATAGTATAGTGTCCTTATAGCACATTGGCAAAACAGCGATGTTTCGTCTCAGATTATCGTGGTTAGTACATTTCTATCTACCCTAGCTTTAGTTGGAGCTTTTTAGAAGTTAAGAACAGAATTTTAGAATAGTCGCGTCTTTACGCGTTGAAGTCCTCTCTTCTTACTGTGAGAATTTGCCACCGTGATGGTGCTTTTTATAGTATGGTCAAAGCACAACTACAACCCTTTTGCTTAAGGGAATAGTATTATGTGTTTATAGATACATATTCTATACTATGTTATGCAATATAGAGTAGCTATGGTAACATAGTATAGAGTAGCTATGGTAACATAGTAGAGAGGCTATGGTGCATTGCCTTCAGTGGGAGACCTCTGACAAGAGCCAGTTCAGAGATGAGTAGTCAGTCCTGCTATAACCATCCCCTGACTGTTGTAGCAGGCCAGACTTGTTCAGGGGATGAGTAGTTTGGCCAGCTATGACTGTCCTGGTCCCTCCCAACTGTTGTAGCAGCTCAGGGGATGAGTTAGCTGGTCCCCACATACCTATGCAAGTGTTGCGTACAGTACCTGGGGCCATAGCTGGTTGGACAGACTGCTATTTCGCCTCCTTTATTGAGTGACTATGATGTCACTGGTCCATAGGGGTCTGGGCTACAACCAGACTAGGCTGGACTGGGGATGAGTGGCCTCTGGTATTAGTGAGGTCATCCAGTGAGTGAGCTCATCATTGAAATGAAACTTGAAAGCACCCACTTTCTTCAAACATGAGATCACAAAGTGACTTGGGCAATGTGACAGACTTGAGTTGGTTCCTGGTTTACAGACATTAGCTGTTAATTTCTTTGAAATGGGTTCCATGGAATTAGTCTGCTGCCTGATGGTTCATTTCCGACCCTCTACTCTTAATTGATTTTGTTTGCATGCCTACTTCAGTGCATGCCTCCTACCTTTGTGTATGGGCAGGTTTGTATCCATCCTCTGTGTGTGTGTGTGTGTGTGTGTGTGTGTGGGTGGGTGGGTGTGGGTGGGTGGGTGTGTGGTTAATATTCATATTTGGCATTTTTGGAGAGTACATTGTAGGAATGATGAATGGTTTGGATGTGTACCGTAGAGCAGGAAATTTTCGCGAGGTAATATTTTCGCTATATTCGCGAATTGTACGGATTCGCGAAACTTTAACTGCGAAAATTTCGACAGATGCACACTAAAATCGGGAAAGCAGCATGCTGTAACAAGATTCTCTAAGGAATGGAGCGTTAAACTCAGCAAAAAGCACGCTCCGAACTTGAAATGATCTAGAAATGGATGCAAACGACTTGAAACGTAACGAAACGCAAATATAAATCTTCACATCGCGAAAATTACATTTTACTTCGATTCGCGAAAATTTATGCCGCGAAAATTTCCTGCTCTACGGTATGCAGTGCTATTGTAGGTGCAGTATTACTACAATATACTGTAGATTATGTGCATATCATGCAGTATTTGTACAGTACAAATGATGCATACAACGCGCGCTGTCGGCATTGTGATAGAGGTGTGTGAGGTGATGGAGTATGGGGTGTGTCCGAGCTTGTTTTCCGGCAAAAGAAATTTGTGCAATTTCTTTCTTAGTGCAGTTTATCTTTATTAATTCATAGATGTATTGCTCCGGCCACTAGAGATTGTGTAATGTATATGTCATGGTATGGCTTCCTTAATTTGAAATTCTTGGAATTTGATATTGCCATTGTGATGTATGAGTAATAATATCATGATCATTCTCAGCCTATAATAAACTATAGATGCAAGTCCAAAAAGTACATCTTTTGCAAGTACGTAAATGTTTACTCACACACACACACACACACACACACACACACACACACACATCCTTCTAGTGACCCCAACGCCCCCTCACTTCCTCCTAGGTACCCCGAAGCCCCTTCACTTCCACCTAGGAACCCCAACACCCCTTCACCTCCACCTAGGAACCCTGACTGTCCAACATTGAAGGGGATAGCAAGCACTGTGGGATTTCATTGCATCTCTTACTCACAACATATCACATGAAAGCTAATTTCTGCGGGGCATTTATTTCAAGCAACGACCATTTGATTCTGACTTCACTTGTATTAGGGGCCGGCAGCAGGCAGCCGCTGTATTGTTTTCATTTGGATTTCCTGTGTGTAATGCTCTTCCGATATATATATATATAATATACACCCTTGTTTACATATATATATCAAGGGTGTATATTTTAAACCATTTCAATATGGTAAAAGGATGTAGGGTTGACACGGGGTTGTGCAAAAAGGCTTTATCAAAAAAAGTCCTCAAAAGCCCTTTGCCCACCTAGCCCTGTACCAGTTTTGCAACTTACCCTTGTTCCAAGTGGTTTGGAAGATCCTTTTTTGATAAAGCCATTTTGCACGACCCTGTGTCAATCCTACATCCTTTTACCATTTTAAAATGGTTTTTATACACCCTTGTTCGTGCAGTTTTCCTCTAAAGTGAAACGGTTGCTCGAAATACAGGCTGTTACAGAAGGTTTCCACTGCAGTTGAACAGAGACACAGTCAAGTCTTGTAAGATAAAGAAACTAAAGCTACGCAGCTACCTGAATCAATGTACCCACCTGCGAACAAAGGCTCGAACAAAAGAGCGCTGAAGTCGATGATCATTGAACGATTGGAATTGTGTACATACTCATGTGCCTAGTCTCATGGAGCCATTTCGGTGATCCGAAAATGGCTGATCCGGCGAATGTATGGGATTTGATTTTTTTTCTTGCTTTAGAAGTGTAGGTGTTGCTTCAAAACCTACAAAAGGCACTTCAAGGTAACAATCGGAGCTCATTGGTGAAAGATGAGTCCTCTGGACCCTTCGTGGCAACCTGTAGCTCAGTTTGAAAAAAAACGATGAGAAGAATAAGAAGAATATTAAATAGTACTGGTGTTGTGTAGCTATACATTGCTGTCTGAGATTTGGAAGTTCTTTAAAGAAATTGGCCTACGAAGAGTTTTAACTACTTCATCTTATAGCTAGTGTGTCAAAGGGCACCAATATCACTTCTAAATGCTTCTAACTATACTGTATCGTTAGTTTTAGGGTGAAAATAAAATTTGCACTAATGTATGGCGGCCATGTGTTTTCGGTGTCAATCCTACTACTCTACTCCATAATATATATATATATATATATATATATATATATATATATATATATATATATATATATATATACGTATATATATATATATATAGATAGATAGATAGATAGATTTTTTCATGACCTAGCTAGTCCTGCTTGTACATTAGCAAATGACCAACTACCATATTTGAAACCATGCCAACGAGTCAGTGTGTGTATTCAGAACTATAATGCCACTACAATTTTAGGTTGTTGCACTGTTTTTCTGTCTGTTATCATTGCAGGTGATTTTGTACAATTATTTCAAAAAAATTTGATACGTACTATTATATTATACCGATATATATAATATGGATTTGAAGGAAAGTTTTATAACAGAGACTTTATATGGTAGTACTGTGATAGAGAGATAGTGTGAATTTGTTAGGAATTACAATCACCAATTGTTTTTTAAAACATTATGTTCAATGAATGTTCAGCTGTAGCATTGTCCTTCAATGCTTTGCAAGTGATTCGAGTGTGTGGGGCAGCAGCCCCCACGAGTTTTTAGCTCAAGTTACTTGTTTTTATGAATGAACCTCTCTGGCTTCATAAATTTTAGAGAGATACACAATTCATAACCAGCCAAATATTTGTGTATGAATTTTGCCCGTGTAAGTGAGATTCACAAAACACTGTCCCACTAAGTAACACCTATTCAAGGTAGCTGTCTTTCGGAATGTGGTCTGATTAGAGAGAAGTTACGTTGGATTGCTGTGAGGTGCTGGATTTTTGAGCTGCCATTGTGTGTTTCTCACGGAAGCACCTTCTGGTATCAGTGGGATGCTGAGTATGGCCAGAATAGCTCCTCTACTGGGACCTGCATTAAACATGGCGGGTGGAATGTGGGGGGGCATTCCTAACCCCCTCAAGGGGATATGGCACACAGTTGTCAAGATCTTATCTCTCGCCATCATTCTCCAGTTGGAATAGAAGTACCTTTGCGTTTTCGTTGTTATAGCCTGCCTTAGCAGACTGTTACCAGGAGTGTGTGCCAACCAAGAGTGTGTGCCAACCAAGAGTGTGTACCAACCAAGAGTGTGTGCCAACCAGGAGTGTGTGCCAACTAGGGGTGTGTGCAAACCAGGAGTGTGTGCCAACCAGGAGTGTGTGCTAACAAGGAGTGTTTGCCAATCAGGAATGCGTGCCAGCTAGGAGTGTGTGTGCCAGCCAAGAGTGTGTACTAACCAGGAGTGTGTTCTAGTCAGGAGTGTGTTCTAGTCAGGAGTGTGTTCTAGCCAGGGGTTTGTGCTGACCAGGATTGGGTGCTAGCTAGGTGTATGTTCTAAACCTTGTGATTGTCACATGACTTATTGGTAATGAATAACATTATTGTTCTTTGCATAAAGATAATTAATGTTATTAATTGAATTCCTTTCATCTTGTAACGTAGGTGCTGATAGCTTCTGCAAAGAATTCACCAATGAAACTCGATTACACGGAGGAGAGTACACGAACACGTCTCTTTGTCGTTTGTCCAAAGAACTACAGCGAAGAGGATTTGAAGAAGAAATTTGAACAGTTTGGTGACTTTGAGTATTGCAATGTTGTGCGGGACAGACAGAGTGGAGAGAACAAAGGGTTTGGTTATGTAAAGTTCTCCAAGGCTTCTACGGCTGCCATTGCAATGGAGAACTGTGACAAGAGTCTCAAGGCCATTCTTGCGGAACCCAAACCCCCCAGAACACAAGCTCAAACTCCTTTCCCAACGCGTGGTAATGTTCCTCGGGAGCAGCTTATGGTGTCAGACGGCCCCAGTATCAGTCCCACCCACAGCATTTCGGACCTGACGTACCAGGCCGATGTTTTGGACGTGTCAGTTGGTGTTCGGCTGTTTGTGATTGTATCCGCGTCAGTCACACAAGAGCAGTTAGCTCGACTATTTGACCTCGTCCCGGGAATGGAGATGTGCGACCTGAAGGTGCACCCCACAGGCGAATCTAAGGGATATGCACTCGTCACATTCCGATCCCTGCAAGCAGCTGTTTATGCCAAAGAGAAGTTGAATGGGTTTGAATACCCTCCCGGGGTGCAGCTGATTGTGAAGTACGCAGAGGATCCACTTCCGCCCCCAACTATCGGTCCACCAAGTCCAACTGCAGAGCCGGTGTATTCACACTCGCAGTATTCCTCCTCCACTCCCATCTCCCCACTTCGCTCCCCCCTTCGACCATTGTCACCCGTACGACCACTCCAAAACCATCAGCGTAGACATTCCTTCAGCTCTGACTTTGACAGCAGGGTGTTTTTCGTGTGCCAGCCCCACGCTCCTGCCGAGCACATTCTTCGGGACATTTTCAATCGTTTTGGAGTTCTCACGGATGTTTGGTTGGTGAGAGGGAAGAACTACGGCTATGCCAAATTTGCCACGCGCAGTGCAGCTGAGGCAGCTATTACTGCTCTCCACTGTATGGAAGTGTATGGTACCATATTGAAGGTAATGATGGCCGACCCCCCACCTGAGAGCCAGCAGAAGCGACCCTGTAATTGAACAATATTGTCTGTTGACGACGAAATATAGTGTGGACTATGTATTCATATTGTACTTTTCACTTTTGTATTGCCTATTGTATGCTTCTTAGGCACACACATGTACACACGTACACACACACACACACACACACACACACACATACACGCGCACACACACATACATGTACATGTATTAATACATGTATAGGCTACTTAAGTACACTTACAGCACACACATATCCTACTTTCATATCAATACTACACCTACTGCACCATTGCAACACTAAACCATTAGGAGTTTCCACGGCACACACATACACACGCGCGCATGCACACACACACTCACACACACATACACACGCACACACACACACACACACACACACACACACACACACACACACACACACACACACACACACATGCACATACACACACACAACAACAAAATCTCATGAACACAC
Source organism: Halisarca cf. caerulea (assembly GCA_963170055.1). Taxonomy (NCBI): domain Eukaryota; kingdom Metazoa; phylum Porifera; class Demospongiae; order Chondrillida; family Halisarcidae; genus Halisarca; species Halisarca cf. caerulea. The sequence goes on along the minus strand of CAUJGJ010000313.1, from coordinate 5,266,494 downwards.
CTGCACCGCCTACTGCATTACCTACCCCACAACCACAAATTTACTTCCACTACTTATTTGAATCCATTCTTCATTGAGTAAATTATTATTGATAAATCAAATTCATTGTATTTTGGCTTTGACAAGTACAATACAACTCAGTAAATTATGATTTTCTGTATGAGACGTTGTTAAATTTGATTACAGTGTAAAGAAAATGGACATACGTACAGTGAAGCTAAACCAAAACCCTCTCTAAACTGGGTGTGTTTTCAAGTCCTGCTCTCTAATATTTCCTATACATATTCAAACCTGCTGATCCGGGAACCTCTATAAACTGCACCTTTTCATAGGTGCCAAGGGTGTTCAGTTTAGAGAAGTTATACTATAATTTGTCTGTAGTATACAGTGCAGCCCTCTATAACACGAAACTCAAAGGACTGCATGAAGAAAAATGTTCATATTAGCGATCGATCAGAATTTCACGTTCACAGAACAATTAGGAATACTGCAGGAGGCACATTGAAGAGGCCTTTGCTGCTTTCATCTTAAACAAAATTTAATGTTGATCGAGTTATTTAGTTTTAACAGGGCTCCGCTATAATCTTCATTAGACACAGTTCTTTTTAATCACAAGAACGTTTGAAGGCCAGATGGATTTTTGGATTGCTCTCTCATCGCACTCAGTACCCACACTGATTCCATCACATCATCACTATCACCACCTACTGCCACACTGGGACGCCATCACATCACAGTCACCGCCCATGCATGGCCCTACCAAAACCACCACATCATCACACTCACCACCCACTACCACACTGACACCATCACATCATCACACTCACCACCCACTACCACACCGACACCATCACATCATCACACTCACCACCCACTACCACACCGACACCATCACATCACACTCACCACCCACTACCACACCGACACCATCACATCATCACACTCACCACCCACTACCACACCGACACCATCACATCATCACACTCACCACCCACTACCACACCGACACCATCACA
>CAUJGJ010000313.1:5242978-5247978 GCA_963170055.1 Halisarca cf. caerulea | reverse complement strand
TACCCCTTAGCAGGACACTACCACTCCGCAGCCGTCCAAGTGAAGTCCCTCACATTGACATGTGTACATACATTTCAACTCTCCAAAATAAGGACACCTCCATATACAGGACAGCTTAGTGTGGTCCCAACGGTGTCCTTAAAAGAGAAGTTTCAGCAGTTGTTTAGATGACACACTACAGTTTATGGCTCCAAGCGCACACATGCACACCGAACTGCGCACAAAATCATGACAATATACCAGAAATACAGCTGAAAGCACTACTAAAACTAATAAAATGTAGACTTTTATCACGTTAAAAATTAACTGCAAGAGAAAATGTCACAAACAAGTACCATACAATGTGTGTGCGTATGTACGTACGTGAGGACAGGAGTATGAGTGTGCATAGATACTCACATACATGAGGACAGGAGTGTGTGTGTATAGGTACATACATACATGAGGACAGGAGTGTGAGTGTGTATAGGTACATACATACATGAGGACAGGAGTGTGAGTGTGTATAGGTACTCACATACATGTGCATATGTGTACCAGTAACAAAAATGGTGTTGTTGGACTATTTTGCCAAACTTGCTGTGGGGGTGCAATGCGTGTGTATGTGCGAGTGTTAATAAAATCCAGCTTTGCATTGGTTCAGTGCAAAGCCAGTTCTCTTTGCAGAAGGTGCATAGAACAGTGCATTAGGCTTCAGACTTGGGAAGGTAGAGCTCCTTCAGGGCCCGCAGTTCTCCAATAAGTGCTTGGTTCTGACTCTCCAACACGGCCACTCTGTTCTCAAGACAGCGAACGTACTCCTTCTTTTTCCGCCGACATTCTCTAGCAGCTTCTCTGTGGACAAAAAACAACACAACAGAGTAAGGGAATATATAGGCTCAATACTGCTTGATCAAACTTGAATTTACATGTGTGTACTAAGCTAATCAGATTTAATTCTTTCAATCGTATGCCCTAAACACACAGACACACCCCACACACACAGCCAATAATCAGAAAGAGATTGTGCCTCTCGGATACACATTTAACGGTTTTAGGATGACCCAACCTCCTGTCACACAAGGTACATGGTCTTCTGTGAGGAGTCAAACTGCTACAACGACACTCGTTGTCCCTACACCCTGTCACAAATTGCTACTACAGGAAACGTCCACGGGGGAAGAGGTACAAACACAACACACAAACCTGTTCTTCTTCAGTCGTACTTCTCTCTTTCTCATTGTGTCCTCGGCAAACTGCTCCGGTGTCATACTGTTATTCCTGGAGGAGGACGCTGGGGAACCGAGAGAGCTCGTGGGAGAGTTGATGAGGTTATTGGTACTGAGAGTAGGTTGAGGAGAAGTGGTAGGGTTAACCGGACCAGTGCTACCCGTGGCAGTGGATCCAAGGAGTGCTGCTGACAGCAAGTTAGTGGACAGGTTGGATCCAGACCCGGCCAAATCTAGCAAACAAGATCATAAAGTGGATTAAGACAACAGAAAGCAATATTGGAGTGTGTGAGAGACACAAAAATTAATAAAATATGGGAACTTACTCAGCAAAAGTTGCTGCTGCAGCTGCTGTTGAAGTTGGTGCTGTGCGGCAATTTGTGAGAGGTTGGTACCACCGGCTAGTGAGGATAGCAGTGCTTGTTGCAACTGAGCCTGGAGAGGAGACACAGCACACATCACACACTACTCACTACTGGTGATAATCTGTGGGCATGCAAGCACAAGGAGAGGGAGCTGTCATAAACCTCCATACTCGCTCCCACACACACTTCTTACATTTGGATGAGCCTGAAAAAGACAACAGGAAATACATACATGATAGACAGTAGGCTACTACCACAGATGTGTATGTGTGTGTGTGTGTGTGTGTGTGTGTGTGTGTGTGTGTGTGTGTGTGTGTGTGTTTATGTGTGTATGTCTCTCTATGTCTCTGTGTGTGTATGTGTGTGTGTGTGTGTGTGTGTGTGTGTGTGTGTGTGTGTGTATGTGTGTGTGTGTGTGTGTAGAAAATGGGATGCTGTGAACATGTACACACACACACACACACACACACACACATGTACACATGCATGGGCTTACATTTTGCGATGACTGCAGGGTTGCCTGCAGTAAACTGTGGAGAGCCTCATTGGTCTGCTGTTGCTGCTGAATGGGCGTGGATTGGGCGGAGCTGGTAGGTGGGGCACGAGGGGGCGTGGTCAACGACTTTGAGGACAGCATTGGGTCAATTTCATCCAAGATTCTCCTGGAAGCGTGTTAGCAGAGGCAACATTAAATATGAGTATCAATGATTCGGTGATTGAAGGTTCATACACTAACTTGAACGAATGTCTCCTTCCCATATCTTCTCGAGCGAGCTCTATATCATCCAGATGATGCTTGGAAGAATCTCCTTCTCCGTGCTTCCCTTGACGAGAGCGCTCTGTGGTTGTCAAGCTGGCGGCAGCCTTCGCTTGGGGTGAAACGGAACTAGTCCCTCGAGTATCCATGATTCTATTCTCTCAGATGATTCTAGAAAAAGACGAACAAATAAAGAGTAGGGAGTCATTTTCTTCGGTAAAATTGTTCGAAATTACGTGATTACGACAGATCGTCAGACTTACTGTCAGAATGAGCCCCTATTTCGTTGAGCTGACGTCTGTACTCGTCTTGTCAACCACGATTCTTACTTGCGTCAGCAAAACCACAAGAATATGACGCGAGGTGGAACAGTGTCACGTGGGTTTGTTTGGGCGCCAAAAATGGCCGTCTTTGAAAATGGAAGTGGTAGCACGGATAATCTTCTTTGGAAAGAAACGAAAAATGCTTTAACAGAGTTAGAACAACTACTAAAGTGTTTCATTTGGTGAGAATTTGATAAAGAGTCATGTTTGTATCCAAGACAAGCTGTGTAGTTGCTGATATCGTTTTTGCTCAAATACCTATAATATTTTCTCTTTATCCGTAGTAAGAGAAGGTTAACTGAGCCCCTGTCCATTGGAACCTGCAACCACCACTTTTGCAGGTAAGTAACTACCTTGTGTAATACATGCTATGCTATGCCTTACCTATATTTCGTACCCGTTCATGAGAGCATTTTGGTATAGAGTGTCATGTACTGTATATATTTCTGTGGTTTTCTCACTGAAGGTTTTGTATTGAAAGCGAGAATTGTTCCACCTGTCCTGAGTGTGGTCTTCCGGCATGGAGGAAGGACATAACGGCAGATCACCAGCTGTCAAGTGTTCTGGACCTTGTTGAACAACTCAACAAGCATGTTTCCAAAGAGACCACTCAATCCAGTGTTACCCCACAGTGTGGTACCCCCGGGGTCGCTGGGCCTTGTAAGTCACGGAGGAGTGTGTTAGCAGAGGGGGCAGAGAAGAGGGAAAATGGTTTCCGCACACCAAAAATCACAAGTGAAATGATCCAGCAACACATCCTAGGTAGGTTAGGTCCCCTCTCCATGTCAAACTCAAGTGGAACCAGTCAGACGAGCTGTGAAGAGAAGAGAACACACACAGGTCGATGTGACACATTTGAGGAGTGTAGCGAGTATAAGTTCCACACTCGGGACATACCAACAAGCAAGCATATTCAATCAGATACAAGTCGACTGGAATCACCAGTGGTTGTGAGAAAGAGAAGAAAAGGCTCACTCCTTGCTCACTCCGACAAGAGAAGAAAAACGTCTGAGACTACATTCACAGGTCTCCAACTCCCATTCACTCCTATACTTACCAAGACTAGACACTTTTCTCAGTTGAGCACTCATGATAAGGTTTCACGGCTCAGAGGCATCTTTGGGGATGCATCAGATGTGGTGGCTCGCAGCGTCCGAAAAAACGGTAAGATTAACCATCGTTCAAAGGATGCAGAGAATGTTCCCTCTACTCCCATCATGGTGAGGACAAGACACTTTGCAGAGCTGAACACATCAGACAGAAGAGTAAGATTGCAGCATGTGTTTAAAGACCTCCAAACGCGAGAAAGGGAGTCCCGCTTGAAGGCAATCATCAAGAAACTCCCAGAGAAACCCAAACCTAGTACAGGTTGTGACGAGAATGTTAGCAGTACTGTGTCTCACTCACAAGATGGTGTCAGTGATGCTGTGAGGGAGTCTGTCGGTGACAAAAGTGGAAAGGGTCCTGGGAGGCAGGTAAAGAGGAACGTTCGTGGAGAGACCCCACTACACCTGGCATGTATCAAGGTGTGTGTGTGTGTGTGTGTGTGTGTGTGTGTATTCATGCATATACATACAGTATGTGTGTGTCTCTATAACTGAATGGATGGCTGTCCGTCCATCAGTATACGTATGCTTATGTCTCTGCCAAATAGAATTACTACATGGTTCCCCACTTCCCAATTCTTTCCTCTAAAATATGTACTTTTTCCCCAGACTATTGTAAAACTGTCTTCATACGTACGTGCATTCCTCATCAATTGTAATAGTGCATGTCCTGCATTCAGTACACTGATTAGGATTTGGCTCTGTATGTAAGTATTTACATACGTAGGTATGTACGTATGTACAGTCACACCTGATTTATCTGTAACAGGTTAATCGGAACAACTCATTTATCCGACTGCTCCTAACCCTATCCGACCTAGTTGTGTGCAATCTAACCTGGTTTATCCGACACATTTTATGAGGAACAGATGTGGTCAGATAAACGAGGGCCGACTGTACATGTCAGATAAACGAGGGCCGACTGTACATGTCAGATAAACGAGGGCCGACTGTACATGTCAGATAAACGAGGGCCGACTGTACATGTGTATGACTGTTGTGGTGCTTACTGAGCACTCTGTTTGCTTCATGCCAGGGAGATGACGAGGACACTACAGCATTGCTGGAGCAGGGGGCTGATCCCAATGTTAAGGATTATGCAGGCTGGACTCCACTGGTGTGTGTGTGTGTGTGTGTGTGTGTGTGTGTGTGTGTGTGTGTGTGTGTGTGTGTGTGTGTGTGTGTGTGTGTGTGTGTGTGTGTGTATGTTTGCAGGTGCACATGTGTGTGTTGTGAAGTGG
>CAUJGJ010000313.1:5235478-5237978 GCA_963170055.1 Halisarca cf. caerulea | reverse complement strand
CACAGCACACAGTATGCACACACTACACACACAGGACGTATGTAAGTACACATACAGTTTGTATGTACACATGCACACACATTATGTACACAAGCACACACAGTACCGAATGCGCTTTAATTTTCGCGGGGTGTATATTTCGCGGATTTTGTCTTTTAGCGATTTTCGCGTTTTAATGTTCGCGGATGACCATGTTTTACCATTACACAAGAGCCTGATCTAAATTTTTGTGGGTCTAAACTTTCGCGGATGGCTTCCAATCTGCGAATACCGCGAATATTAAACCATGTGAAAATCAGTAAAAGACAAAATCCGCAAAATATACACCCTGCGAAAATTAAAGTGTATACGGTATGTACACATGTACATTCATATGTACGTACCACATTCACATGTACATATGCACTAATTATGCAAATATATACGTACAAACATGAAAATACAGTACAAGACACAATCAGCACACTGAGTATATGTGGCTGCATACCGACTACGTTGGTGTGACCAAAGTTGGCTGCCATCATGATGGGCGTCCTCCCCTGTGAGTCTCGCGTGTTGAGCTCAATGTTGTGCTTGAACAACATCTGAAGACTCTCCACGTTATTGTTGAAAGCAGCAGCATGGATTGCTGTCCTGGAACAAGCAGGTATGTACAAAACACATGTGAAAAGAGTATCTTAGCAATAGCATGGTGGGGATGATGAAATGCATACACACACACACATGTATGTGCATGCAAGCACACACACACACACACATATGTACATACACACACACAAGACATGCGTACATGTGCATGCACATGTACACACACATACACACACACACACACACACACACACACACACACACACACACACACAAACACACACACACACACACACACACACACACACAAACACACACACACACACACACACACACAAACACACACACACACAAACACACACACAAACACACACACACACACACACACACACCTTCCATTGCTGTCGCTACTGTTCAGAAGTGTATCCTTTCCTTCCAAAAAGTCCAACAGAAGCTCAGTACAAGACTCATGGTCATTGATCCTGAACAGTGGCAAGGAAACACACTCGCGTACATATGATATACTGATACAGTGCATATGTATGTACACACAGTACATACAGTACACACAGTACGTACATACAGTACATACAGTTTTTTTTTTTTTTTTTTTTTTTTTTTTTTTTTCGTTTGCTGTTCACAGTTATTATCAAACAATACTATACAATAGAAAATAATAATTACAGATGGAGTAACTGTATAGGAAAAAATATTGTCATAAACATGCAGAAATAGATAGATAATATTTGATATACTGAAATAGTCAGACATTAATTGACCATTGATTCACTAACAGCCAAATCAGTGGCTGCAGGGAATCGTGGGATCACATGGCGACTTGATCTGGAGCCTCGGATGCAGAGAATTGATGAGCGAAGCAATGAGAATGACAAGTGGCATCGAAGCCAGCCCATTGTTGTGCTGTACGGTTGATGTCGCTTCCTTGCGAGTAGGGAGGCTAGACGACTGTAGAAGATGGTGGACTGTCTCCCCATGCCTCCGGTGGTGCTGAACACTAAGGGGGTGAATGAGCCATGCTCTACCTCGATAATCCTCTGTTCGTATGCCCCCTTCTTAGATTTCTCGTGGTGGCTGAAACATGCTGCAAGTGAGAACCTCTGGTTGGACTTAGCAAAAGGGTTGAATACCTTTACATCAAAAAATGCTTTCTGTCCATTGGTCCAGAAGTCTCTCGCTGCGATGTCAGCTCTTGCTTCATCTTGATGGTTGGATGAGATGAGGGTCAGTGTTTCACCAGTGAGAGGTTGAAGAGCGGGCTCACACAGTACACACAGTACACACAGTACATACAGTACATACAGTACATACAGTACATACAGTACACACAGTACATACAGTACATACAGTACACACACACAACACAAAAACACAAACAAACTACAGTGGACCACCTGAACTGACAGTACAATAAACCTCTCTACAAAGGACACAGTTTCAGGTTCCAAAATAATCCTTCCCTACACGTATTTTCAATACAATTTTAACCTCCAAAGAGAACAACCTCTTTACAAAGAACAAACAAAGCTCCCCCAATGTGTCTTCTATTCGGAGCTTCCACTGCTCTTAAGGCCGACTCAAGACAAACTAACAAACACAGCTCCTTCCCAGGAACAGACAACAGATCACTGCTGCAGCACATGCTATCAGTAAGTGAATGAATATGGCCGTCTGAAATAGCTGCATAAACAGTTGTTTATCAACAAGTCAAACAGACCATAAACAGTTGTTTGTCAACAAGTCAAACATACCACAAACAGGTGTTTGTCAACAAGTCAAACATACCACAAACAGGTGTTTGTCAATAAGTCAAACACACCATAAACAATACAGTACACATCATTAAACACAATACTTCAAGTGAAAAGGTTACAAAATGGCCGCGTGAAACTCA
>CAUJGJ010000313.1:5215478-5222978 GCA_963170055.1 Halisarca cf. caerulea | reverse complement strand
GTTTCCTTGTGAGTCCTGTCCTCTGAAGACAGCTCCTCAGTCTGCAAAAGCTGAGCAGATGAAGACTGCTTATCCTGGCCTTCTTCTTTCCTTCCTTCTTGGTTATGGACAAACTCCCTTTCATGTCGACCCTCAACAGCTGCTCCTTCACAAGTACCAACTGTAGAACTTGTGTCAAAGGATGCATTCAACTCACCACTAGAGGCTGGATGAACACTGGTATCCATCTCTCTACATTCTCTGCTTGGCGTCAAAGGAGTAGTATCATCTTGCTCCTCAACACAAGGCCCAGGAGGATTGTTGGCAAAATGGGAACTGCCTGACTGGTTTATTGATGTAGTGGCTGGAGGCATACCCTCCGGCTGCATTATTCCAGCAGCAGCAACTGGTGTGCATGTTGGTCTGATCAATGGTGCTGGTGGGGGTTGTTCTCTGACTGCATGCTGCTGTGGGGGTGTGTGGGGACTTGAGAGTACCACCAGCTGAGGTGTATGGGGGATGGATGGACTGGGGGAATGCTGTGGACGCAGAGTGGGTGATATTGAAAACTGTGACGGATGCCGGTATCTTGGAGGGACATTTAGACGAGTGGGTGGAGCTCCTGAAACTGGAGTGGGCATCAGTGACACTGGTGTGTATGGCTTGGTAGGTGGCCTTTGAGGAGATGAGACAGACTGTACTGGAGCAAACTGTCTCACTGAAGGAATTGTCGGCCTAATTGAGTGAGTTGTCGGTCTTACCGAGGGAGAGGGGGGTCTGACTAAAGGAGATGTGGGTCTGATGGAGAGAGAAGTGGATCGGATTGAGGAAGTTGTGGGTCGAACTACAGGAGCAGGACGAGGGGTGAAGGGTCGAGGTGCACTCCAGGTAGGGGTGGCAAAGGTGGATGGTGGCTGTGCCGGAGGTCCAGCAGGCCGAGAGGCTCTCAGCAGAGAGGGCACCTGCAATGTAAACTGCCCCATGTGTCTAGACGGCTGTCTATTGGGCTGTGAAGGCACCAGCAGTCTAGACGAATTTCCAGACGAAGATAGTTGGCTGCCAGGTCTACACTGAACTACTGGAGGAATGGTAAGTTTGGTAGTAGGTAAGTTTGGAGGAAGTCTACTTGTGCCTAGATTGGGACAGCCTGCAGCTGGCATCTGTACAGCATTGGCTGCTACTGGAGGCTGCACGTGATTGGCAGTTACTGCAGTATGCATGCTATTTCCTGGCACCGCAGTCTGCCTGTTATTGCCAGTTGTTGAAGTCCGTACATCAGCTGGGACTGCAGACTGTACAACAAAGGTGTGAGCCACTGGTAAGGAACAGCGAACACTGTCTTGCCTGCTATTGCTAAGATTGGCTTCAGGAACAGTGTCTGCAACTGGTGGTCCATGCTCCCCACTCCAACCACCGTCATCCACACACACCTGTGTAGGTACAGATAGACACATTGCACCACTACCAGGCAGCATTACAGTCATAAATTCATTAATTTCCCCATGATCATCAAAATTCTGTTCTTGTAGTGAAATTAGTAGTCAAAAACAGACATTTGGTCATCGTTGCATACATGTTATCATTTAATATAGAGTTTTACAAAGAGTGTGGATACAAGGGGTACCTCAACTGGATATACTTGCATGGTCTTAATTCAGGTTGGCATTTTGGCAAAAAGACATTAGATGGCTACACACTGTTGCACACCCACATACCTGTCCTCTGCACCCACTACCCCCCCCCCCCCCCATGCATCTCACTGTAGTGCACCCACACCCCTGTCCTCCACACCCATCTACCCCCCCCCCCCCATGCATCTCACTGTTGAAGAAACACTCCAACCACTCACAGAAGTGTCCTTCCCCTTAAGGTCGATAACTCTCCCTCTTGCCAACCCAATCTTCTCCTTGAGGCTGCTCAACAAATCACGATTCTTGATGCACTTGTTTTCAATCTTCAGCTTATCCACAGCCAGGCAAGCTCTAGTGTGTAAAACGTAAGCAATGCAAACCGACAATAGTAAACAGTCTGCAATTGCAGCAATAATGATATTGTATGTATAATGCGTAGGAGCAACTGGAAATATCTTTGTGACAAGTACTAACATGCGTACGCTATACAAAGGTATGTACATTCAAGAAGTGTGAGTGTGTCACAATGCAAAATGAGTTGAAAATGAGGCCAAATCTGAGCAGTTAGTCATTCGATCTCACATTTGCACGACAATGTCTGGAGGGTCCTTCCAGGCAAGGGCCTCCTCACACGGTGATCTGCTCTCCAAAAGCTTGAGACTGTTGATCTGTCTTTCCAGTTGTTCTATCTTTTGACTCTGTGCTTGAGCTAAATTAGCAAAGATGTGGGCCATAGATCCTGTGGATAAGTGTGTGTGTGTGTGTGTGTGTGTGTGTGTGTGTGTGTGTGTGTGTGTGCATGTGTGTGTGTGTGTGTGTGTGTGTGTGTGTGTGTGTGTGTGTGTGTGTGTGTGTGTAGGTGTGTGTGTGTGTGTAGGTGTGTGTGTGTGTGTGTGTGTGTGTGTGTGTGTGTGTGTGTGTGTGTGTGTGTGTGTGTGTGTGTGTGTGTGTGTGTGTGTGTGTGTGTGTGTGTGTGTGTGTGTGTGTGTGTGTGTGTGTGTGTGTGTGTGTGTGTGTGTGTGTGTGTGTGTGTGCATACACATTTGTGCGTGTGCGTGCATACACATTTGTATGTGTGTGTACAGCTAGCATGCACAGAACCATACATTCCACAAGTACAAATTCACCTTGCTCCCGTGCTCTTTCTACTTCAGTCAAACTAGCCTCAAATTCCTTCACACGAGGAAAAGTTCTGTACTTTTCCTCATAGTGAGTCCAGATTGTCTGATATTTGGCCAGAAGGTCTGAATATTGCTGCCTGTGGGGAACCAGGTGATGCACATAGTCAGACCTCACCTATCTGCATACATCTGTTTGGATGAAAGCTCAGATAAAGCAAGGGAACTGGATAAATGAGGGAGCAGTAGTATAGTGTACAGTAGGATTATTGCCGATTTGTTCCAATAGAAACTACTGCAGAAGGTGAGGGAACTGGATATCTGAGGTGCAGATAAGTGAGGTCTCACTGTATATGGAGTTATAAAGCTCTAGCTTGTGCAGTGGAACTTGCTTTGTTAGTACCCGGTTTAGTGTCATACTCCTCACTCTGTCCCTGGCTAATCCACAACACACAGACTAGCACTGATAGCATGCGTACCTCAGCATGAGATGATCAAGCACGGGTGTAGTGTCCTCTGCAAGGTATTTACATTTAGTGCAATAATGTAAGCGCAAATGTATACCTTGCCATTTAGGTTTCCCATCACCCTCACATATGGAGTGCTATCATACTCAGAGTACTGAGCAAGTTCTGCGATAGGTATATGCAAATGGGTAATGTTCACTTTATATCTAATTACAGTGGAACCTGTCTACTGCGGTCACTCTTGGGGTGAAATTTTCTGGCTGTTATAGACAGGTGGCTGCTTTAATGAGGTAGAATACCATATATTACTGCTGATTCGGAGAAGAATTAGTGGCTGGTATAGACAGGTGGCTGCATTACACAGTGACCACAATAGACAGGTTCCACTGTAGTAATGTTCACTTTGTATCTCCATGCTATAATCTTTGTACTACTTTGCACCTGTTTAATGGTAATTGTTGCCTGTGTAGAATATACAAATGGGTTATCTGATCTCACAGTCGGATCTGACATGCTGCATTTTGTACCCTTGTGGAGTATTGAGGCATGTTGATCAAACCTTTTAATCCGATACTCATCCTCCTTCAGAGCAATCTTCTTCCTTGTCACAGCCATGTGCTCTTCAAGAACAAGACCAGTTTGCTTCAGACTAAACAGGAGAAAGAAGACTGCCAATTCAAGGCTGGAGAAACTTAACGTCTACTTCATTTAAAGTGGTCATAAACTCAGATGAAGAATACAAGTTGTTTACAAGGGAACTGCGTATTTATTAGTTTCAAATGCACATTTCACTGATCACAAGGTTGCATACACACACACACACACACACACACACACACACACACACACACACACACACACACACACAGAGGAATAAGCACACGCACACCACACTCATGCCCCCCCCCCCCCCCCACACACACAGTAAAACAATACATATATTGGACCAGAACAGAGTATTTTTATGGGTCCATAACAATAGACGGGATTCCAGTATGCACTATTCTGTAAAGATCTAGTGATCATAGTCTGAGCTTATCTGTTTCTTTTTCTTCTTGCAGAACCTTTGTTTTTTCTGCTCTAATTGCCCAAGGTACTTAGTACATTTAATTATTTAATTTGATTAATTTCCATTCTACACAAGGGATTCTCGGTATTCACCTCTTGAGGTTCTCTGATATTTGCATAAGCTTCTTTTCTCTTTGTGCACATTTGACTTTCGCTCTGGTGGCTTCTTCGCTAAACAGACGAGTGTCTCGCGTTCTTCCTTCTAGCTGTATCTTGAGCTCTGAAAACAAACAGACGAAAGTCAAGCAACGGCCGCACGACATACGTAGTCGTAATTCCTGCATACTTGTTATCTTCTCTCTTTCTTGCTCTATTGACTGTATTTGCTGTGAATTTTCGCATTCTGTATGGAAGAAAAAACGAAGAAATATTATCGGACACGCTGAGACAATTAATTTCTTAAAGGATTATCTTCAGGCATGCCAGCAGTACACAGACGGTATACTCAAATCTACAGGGAGCCGATGGGCTCCTTTGGCCTCTTTACCAGCGTTTTTAATGAGGTAAAGAAGCTGTCCAAAATGGTCCTTCGACATCTCTTCCGCGCTCTTCCAGGAGCAGCTGAACGCGCGAGTTCCGCTAATTATATTCATCCAAATAAGGATAAAAGGTGTACCAACCTCAAATATACTATAACATGTTATACAAGAGTTTACAATAATAATACGAGTATTACAATGACCGATATAACTTGGGGAGAATTTAAAAAAGGAAAAGCTACGGTTCCTACACATAACGTGACGATATATGACGGGTATACAAATTCACAGAGGACAGACAACACATCTCCACCAAAGAGGTGGGCTCCAAATCTTAAGATTCCTAAGAAGACAGTTTAGTGAATGCCGAGCCACCAGTGAACCGAATCTTGGCCTTGGAGACATCTGGAGCTTGTATCTTGCTCTCATGGAGCTGAAGTCTGCGCAGTGGAAGCACGAGAGATCACGTAAACACACAAACCAATGTCCATGTAGAATTCATGCCTGGATACACCCCCCCGGTTAGCATGTTCACCTGGTTAGTATACACTCTTGGTTAGACTACAGTTACGGTTACCAGTATAACTGTTTAGTACACACTCCTGGTTAGTACACACTCCTGGTTAGTACACACTCCTGGTTAGTACACACTCCTGGTTAGTACACACTCCTGGTTAGTACACACTCCTGGTTAGTACACACTCCTGGATAGCACACACTCCCGATAAGCACACACTCCTGGTTAGAACACACTCCTGGTTAGTACACACTCCTGGCTAGCACACACTCCTGGTTAGTACACACTCCTGGCTAGCACACACTCCTGGTTAGCACACAATCCTGGTTAGCACACAATCCTGGTTAGCACACACTCCTGGTTAGCACACACTCCTGGTTAGCACACACTCCTGGTTAGCACACACTCCTGGTTAGCACACACTCCTGGATAGCACACACTCCTGGATAGCACACACTCCTGGTTAGCACACACTATTGGTCAGCACACACTCAATTAGCCACCCCTGGTAAGACACACCCTTTGCATAAGGACTCACACAACTTAACACAATGCAAAATGAACAAGTGATAGATGTATTGGTTGGGTAGTACAATAGCCAATGCAAGCACTGTTCTTAACAACTATGACATCATGACTAAAGAACATGCTTTGTGCAGCAAATCACCAGGGCCTTCCCAGACAACATGGTTCTCTCAACATACGTCTAAGCAAACTCTTTCATGTTGTGTACGAATGCAGAGGGTCCACCCCACACATACTGTGTGAGGCTTAACATTTTAAGGCTCAATAAATACATACATACCTTTACCAGGACAAATTTGGAATGTATTACTTCAATTCTGCATGCGTTGGCACAGTGCAAATTCAACAGTGAGGAAAAACTCCACTTAAAGACTACCTCTCCAGCCACATAGAAGGGGTGGGTGGTGGGGTACAGCATTAGGATGGTCTCTATATGCTATAAAGAGTCCTATATGCTACAAAGAGTCCTATATGCTATAAAGAGTCCTATATGCTACAAAGAGTCCTATATGCTACAAAGAGTCCTATATGCTATAAAGAGTCCTATATGCTACAAAGAGTCCTATATGCTATAAAGAGTCCTATATGCTACAAAGAGTCCTATGTGCTACAAAGAGTCCTATATGCTATAAAGAGTCCTATATGCTACAAAGAGTCCTATATGTTACAAAGAGTCCTATATGCTACAAAGAGTCCTATATACTATAAAGAGTCCTATAGGCTACAAAGAGTCCTATATGCTACAAAGAGTCCTATATGCTACAAAGAGTCCTATGTGCTACAAAGAGTCCTATATGCTACAAAGAGTCCTATATGCTATAAAGAGTCCTATATGCTACAAAGAGTCCTATATGCTACAAAGAGTCCTATATGCTACAAAGAGTCCTATATGCTACAAAGAGTCCTATATGCTACAAAGAGTCCTATGTGCTACAAAGAGTCCTATATGCTACAAAGAGTCCTATATGCTACAAAGAGTCCTATATGCTACAAAGAGTCCTATATGTTACAAAGAGTCCTATATGCTACAAAGAGTCCTATAGGCTACAAAGAGTCCTATATGTTACAAAGAGTCCTATATGCTACAAAGAGTCCTATGTGCTACAAAGAGTCCTATATGTTACAAAGAGTCCTATATGCTACAAAGAGTCCTATATGCTACAAAGAGTCCTATGTGCTACAAAGAGTCCTATATGCTACAAAGAGTCCTATGTGCTACAAAGAGTCCTATATGCTACAAGGAGTCCTATATGCTGCACCAGAACAGAGTGGTCACTGTGGGCAGGTGTTCAATCTGCTGAGCTGGCTTTTAACACATATTTCACATGTGGGAGGTGGAATTTTGATAAACAGAGCTATGCAAAATAATCCCAACATGTCCAATCACGCCCAATCTCTGAATGGACTTACAGCGGTTCTGATGGCTTCCCAATACATTTGTCTGCACCATCTGGAGGTTCCCGAGCAAATGTTGTCTTTGGGGAAGAAGGATACTTGTGACTGAATAGAAGACTGTCAGGAGAATGCTCCCGAGACCTGAGGAAAGGAGTGGTACATGTAGAGCAAGAGGTGTACTGGACACACACACACACACACACACACACACACACACACACACATGCACACACACACACACGCACACACACACACACACACACACACACACGCACACACACACACACACACACACACACGCGCGCGCACACACACACACAC
>CAUJGJ010000313.1:5207978-5210478 GCA_963170055.1 Halisarca cf. caerulea | reverse complement strand
GGAGTTTGGCTGTCAGTAAACATGTAAAATTAGAAATTAATAGAACATTTGGTGGTGATACTATACCATACCTACTCCTCCTAGTCTGTATAAGCAGACGATTTGGGACATGTAAGTACGTACACACTCCTGGTTAGTACACACTCCTGGTTAGTACACACTCCTGGTTAGTACACACTCCAGTTAGCACACACACTCCTGGTTAGTACACACACTCCAGTTAGCACACACACTCCTGGTTAGTACACACACTCCAGTTAGCACACACACTCCTGGTTAGCACACACACTCCTGGTTAGTACACACTCCTGGTTAGTACACACTCCTGGTTAGTACACACTCCTGGTTAGTACACACTCCTGGTTAGCACACACTACTGGTTAGTACACACTCCCGGTTAGTACACACTCCCGGTTAGCACACACACTCCTGGTTAGCACACACACTCCTGGTTAGTACACACTCCTGGTTAGTACACACTCCCGGTTAGCACACACTCCCAGTTAGCACACACTCCTGGTTAGCACACTCCTGGTTCGAGCACACTCCTGGTTAGTTCACACTCCTGGTTCATTCCTTCACAGTTGGGATGAGATTTACGTAGGTCCAAAAGAATATAAACTAGCAGCTACACATTACGTTAGCCACATTTCACTGTCATGTGTGTGCCAACTACAATGATCAAAACATGCAAAAATGCTGATCTAATGAGCAAAATTGATAGTGAACATACACATATTTTGTATAAACAAGAACTGTATAGTTATAATTCGTGCACACAGATACACACACAGATACACACACACACACACACGCGCGCGCAAACATGCATGATATATACACACACACACGCACACACCAATGGATTCCTTGACTGACCCGGCACACGCACACATCCACTCATACGGCGCAAAACATGCGTGGAAACACACAGCGTTCAAAGGACGCATGTCAAGATACTGTTCGCAACTGTCAGGGGAAACGTGCGCCTTCGAACAATCAAAGCCCACTACCTCCTATGCTCGAATCGACGCGGCGTAGAGAAACCGACAAAGTTAGCACTGGCAAAGGAGAATTGTCAACGGATTTGGAACGGGCTAAGAGGCGCGAACGATACAACTCTGTCTTCGTGACAAGTGGCATCAAGGCAGACTAGAACGGCGTCTTAAATAGGTCTTGTGCGGAAAATAGTGTAGGAGGCGACCGTTCTCACTAAAATATCAAGAAGATCCAACGGGACAGAACATCAAAGAGATTTTACATGGGTATTGAGACAGACAAATCAAGCAAAACAAGCAAAGTAACATATTTCTCAGCATTTGGTAGGTACTTGGAAGGAACGCAAATGGACAAGAATAGCTAGAGTTGATATCTACTTAAGTTGTGTCTAAGTCGGCACCCCTACAAAATAGATAGGCCAAAATCAATGAAGGGACACAAAACTTCGCTCGGGATTTCGCTACTCTACAAGAAATTGGCGACTTGAGCTGCAAGGAAAGAAACTCACCCAAAGGCTTTCCCGAAGCAGCTGTAGACCTGTTTCTGTCCGTTTGGTAAATAAACGCCTTATCGGTAAGGGCGTTTGCTATTTAGCGCCTAGTCTCCTAATTGCTCGGCCATTTTCATCATGAGTCTTTGTTAGAAAGTACACCCTTGGAAAAGTCCCCAGCTGGAAAATCGACGATGAAGGACGCCTTACTGTTCACCTTCGTATTTATGTTGGTGCATTGTCCAACGAACTGCCAGGAGCAAGAGACTAATGATAAGTAAGCGAGCAAATCCCCCCCTTTAGCTATAGGCAAGCAGGACTCTAGGTTTAGTGGCAGACGTACCGAATCTCCAGACGTCACAACAATTACCGAGAGGAGATGGGTACACAGTGTGTACATACATAAGTAATTCTTTATGGTGGGTGCCTATGGTGCGGGGTGTGTGGATATGCTGAAAAATTCACAAGTCTGCATTTTGTCAAGAATGGAAACAAGAATCTAGATGACTCCAAATGTTATTATGTCTCGTATTATGTTGGTATCTATTCTGTATCTCAGTCAGATATGTGTAGAATCGGGCTTTATGTACTCTCTGCATACATGCGTACACACACACACACACACACACACACACACACACACACACACACACACACACACACACACATACAAACACACACACACACACACACACACACACACACACACACACACACACACACAAGCATGTTCTCTTCTGTCTTGTCCCTGAAGAGGAGAACTAGGAACAAAGAAGAGCACTTGTGGATTCCGCATACAGCCAACATGGAAGTCCAACTTGAGGGGATCCCCCATTGTGTCCACGCCCATTCTGTACGATATTGATATGGATGGCTACAGTGATGTCATTGTTACCACGGTTACGGGTGAAGTTTGGGCTATTCATGGAGAGAGTGGTCACATAATTGACAACTGGCCATTCTACTTGGAAGGAAAGAGTTTCCTCTCCTCCCCCCTTGTGGTGAGCAGAG
>CAUJGJ010000313.1:5192978-5200478 GCA_963170055.1 Halisarca cf. caerulea | reverse complement strand
CGCACGCGCGCGCGTGTGTGTGTGTGTGCGCGCGCGCGTGTGTGTGTGTGTGCGCGCGCGCGCGTGTGTGTGTGTGTGCGTGCGTGTGTGTGTGTGTGTGTTTGCATCAGTGAGTGTGTTTACTGTTGTTTTGTTGAATCTGAGTCATTTATTTCTCCTCTACAGCAGTAGTTGGACTAGTACACAAAACATGTATGTATATACATACGTATACAGAACATGTAT
The DNA here is from genome assembly GCA_963170055.1 of Halisarca cf. caerulea. NCBI lineage: Eukaryota > Metazoa > Porifera > Demospongiae > Chondrillida > Halisarcidae > Halisarca > Halisarca cf. caerulea. The sequence goes on along the minus strand of CAUJGJ010000313.1, from coordinate 5,200,253 downwards.
GTATGTATATATATATATATATATATTATACAGAGCACGTGGTGTTGTTTGTGATCCATTACTTCATTTAATGTGGCCATTTTCAGGTTGCCGTGGGAGATGTGGACATTGATGGTATCCCGGACATCATAGTCTGTGACAACAGTGGCAATGTCCAGTGTTTGGATCTCAAGGGGCGACCGAGATGGGAACAGAAGTTGGATTCTCCTGCAGTTGGAATCCGGTTTGGGGACGTTGACGGAGACAATGACATGGATCTTGTCCTAACAACCAAAGATGGGTAGGTTGGGATGAAAACGGAGCTTTTTCTACTGTGACAACCAAATAGACACGCACTGTGTTAAGTAAAAGTGTTTCGTGCTGAACAAGCGTACCTAATGGGGTTGGGCAATGATTCTGTGTTTTTGCTATTACGTGATATTTCTTCAAACAATTATCATGTCGTTGGTAAGTTTTGATGTCGGGATGATCGTATCATGTGATTATTGTGACCAGCAATATGATTGTTGTCACGTATAGCGTTAACGCTGAATGGACATGCCCCCCCCCCTCATATTTCACATGCATGTACTTGCACTCTCCCTTGTGGCACCTTGTAATGCCGTAGTGCATGTCTGTGACTCTGTTAGTTGATGACTTATCCCCCCCCCCTCTCGCCCTCTCTCTCATCAGGACCATCCACACCTTGTCTGCTCTCCGCGGTGTTGCAAGGAAGGATGCTACCAACATCGGAGTCGAACTGTTAGTCCCCCCACTCCTCACTGGTGTACAGCATGGTGGCAAGGAGCCAACCAAAGTCATTGTGAGTGAAAAATGAATGGGAATTTGTCACAGTGTGCGTTGTAACTTGCTTAGTACATACCTCAAAGGGAAGATAGAATCAGTACTTCTTATCAGAGATACGCAATAACTATTTACTATCAGGACAGATTTATGTACTGTATGTATAGGAGGGGACAGAATGAGGGGCACTTACTATCCAGGAGTATGTACTAAACCAAGTACTTACTATCAGGGTTGGTTTATGTACATGAGGTATACACAGGGACAGAATGAGGAGTACTTACTATCCAGGAGTGTGTACTAAACCAGGTACTTACTATCAGGGTTGGTTTATGTACATGAGGTATACACAGGGACAGAATGATGAGCACTTACTATCCAGGAGTATGTACTAAACCAGGTGCTTACTATCAGGGTTGGTTTATGTACATGAGGTATGCACAGGGACAGAATGATGAGCACTTACTATCCAGGAGTATGTACTAAACCAGGTGCTTACTATCAGGGTTGGTTTATGTACATGAGGTATGCACAGGGACAGAATGATGAGCACTTACTATCCAGGAGTGCGTATTAAACCAAGTACTTACTATCAGGGCTGGTTCATGTACATGAGGTATACACAGGGACAGAATGAGGAGTACTTACTATCCAGGAGTATGTACTAAACCAGGTACTTATGTATTGAGCAAGTTACACTGTACATTAGAAACCTCTTGAAACAAACTTTCTTAATGCGGAATTATATTTAGAAATTGAATAGAATGTTAAATTATAAAGATTCCTCTGTGGCGTTGAAATAAACGTTACTGTTTAACGACATTGCCCAAGTATTGCCCATCCCTCAGGCTACCAGCATTGCCCATCCCTCCCTCAAACTGCCAGTAATGCCCGTCCCTCAGACTACCAGTATTGCCCGTCCCTCAGACTGCCAGTATTGCCCGTCCCTCAGACTACCAGTATTGCCCGTCCCTCAGACTACCAGTATTGCCCGTCCCTCAGACTACCAGTATTGCCCGTCCCTCCCTCAGACTACCAGTATTGCCCGTCCCTCAGACTGCCAGTATTGCCCATCCCTCAGACTGCCAGTATTGCCCGTCCCTCAGACTACCAGCATTGCCCATCCCTCAGACTGCCAGTATTGCCTGTCCCTCAGACTACCAGTATTGCCCGTCCCTCAGACTACCAGTATTGTCCGTCCCTCAGACTACCAGTATTGCCCTGCCCTCAGACTACCAGTATTGCCCTGCCCTCAGACTACCAGTATTGCCCTGCCCTGCATGTGAGACTCAGTCTTTTGATAAGAAATAATGACAATCCTTTGCTTGTTTGTTGAATGAATTATGCAACTACTTTCTGTCTTTCAGGCTGTCCCTTCGTCTCCGTTCCAAGGACGATCCTCTAGCATCTTCTTCTTGGATGCCAGACAAAACTGCATGGTTAAGCAAGAGGTTGAAATTGGCTCTTATTCATCTATTCTGCAGGGAGATCTTTTACCTCATGATCCTGGTGTGTGTGTGTGTGTGTGTGTGTGTGTGTGTGTGTGTGTGTGTGTGTGTGTGTGTGTGTGTGTGTGTGTGTGTGTGTGTGATGGGAATATGAGATCATATTTGATTTTTGAGGCATTGAATTACTGAGATTTGGTGTTCACTTTTTCTTTCTGTTTTTTGCAGGATATGAATTCCTTGTGTCACTGGAAGACGGCACTCTTCATTGCTACAGATTTATAGAAGAAGGAGTATCACTAGCTGGAAACAGGTGTGTGTGTGTGTGTGTGTGTGTGTGTGTGTGTGTGTGTGTGTGTGTGTGTGTGTGTGTGTTGTGTGTGTGTGTGTATGTGTGTGTGTGTGTATTTGTGTGTGTGTGTGTATGTGTGTGTGTGTGTGTGTATGTGTGTGTGTGTGTGTGTGCGTGTGTGTGTGTGTGTGTGTGTGTGTGTGTGTGTGTGTGTGTGTGTGTGTGTGTGTGTGTGTGTGCGTGCGTGTATGTGTGTGTGTAGTGTGTGTGTGTGTATATGTGTGTGTGTGTGTGTGTGTGTGTGTGTGTGTGTGTGTGTGTGTGTGTGTGCTTGTACATATGTGTGTACTGTGAGTACGTATGTCATGTGCTTGCAGTACGCACCACCACCAAGAGAACTCAAAAGAATGAAGATTGTCTGCTATATAGCTACCAAACTGATTAACACTGCGTGATTTGACAATTGACCTTATAATGATTATGTGTGTGTTTTCTTGTTTGTTTGTTACTTGTAATTATTCACTGGTCCCCTGAAAATAGCCGTTGGGCTAAGCGGGTCCCCAGTCTAAATAAGAATAATCAAACAATCAATCAATCAATCATGTATCCTCTTGTCGTCAATCCACTTGTCTCTTCTGCTCTCTACCTCTCTCCTTGCCTGCTGACCAGGTCAAATGTATGGGATTCAGAGGTTCCTCTCGGCAATGAGTTTACCCACAAATCGCAATCTGTAAGTTGTCCTATTCAAGTGACGATCATCAATCCTGACCTTGCTACGTCAGCTTTGCCTCACTCCCTGCTTTCCTATGTACACAGATCTACATTGTACCGTACTCTCCAAGCCAACGCGTTTCAGAAGTGACGAAGAGGGAATTTGATCTGAAGTTTGATATTGTGTTTGGAGGTCTCTCGCCTCCACCCTCAGTCTACTACATTGAGGTGATTGCTGCGTGATGTTCACTATGAGTTACTACACGTGGTGGACCTCTATAATCCGATTATCTGTGGCCAACAAAAATGGGTCAGAGTACAGCGGTTGTTGGATTATCAAGTGACTCTTAGTATAGTCTGGTATGGTGGGTGTACCTCAGAAGACAGAGGTTGTTGGAATATCAAGTGACTCTTAGTATAGTCTGGTATGGTGGCTGTGCCTATAGGACCTCTACTAGTGTGCGTACAGTAGGACCTACTAGTGTGTGTACAGTAGGACCTCTACTAGTGTGTGTACAGTAGGACCTCTACTAGTGTGTGTACAGTAGGACCTCTACTAGTTTGTGTACAGTAGGACCTCTACTAGTGTGTGTACAGTAGGACCTCTGTTGAAACGATTACAGGAATGCCTATGAAGCATGTCATGTAATCTTGTAGCCACACCCCCTTTAGGTCATGTGATCTTGTAGCCACACCCACTGCAGGTCATGTGATCTTATAACCACATCTCCTGCAGGTTTCAATGGGCAATCACCATGTTCTTCACAAGGAGAAGGTTAACGTTGGAAAAGGTTCCGACCAGTTCTCGGTTTCCATCACTGTTGCAAGCCCGCACGGTCCCGCAGTCGGCCATATTGAACTGAGAGTCTGCACCACAACTAATATATGCGACAACATCTTCTACAATATGAGGTGTGTGGTTGTTCAATAGGTGCCAGGATTTCATGTTAAGAAATGGACAGGGGGGGGGGGGGGGGGGGGGGCAAAATAATATTTTTGAAAAAATGGGGGGAGGGGGGGAGTGAGTGTGCATGGTAGTGGGTCTGGGGGCATGCTCTCCCATAAAACTTTTGAGTTTTATACCCTCTGAGGTGGCTTCTGGTACTTTTTCAGACTCATTTGTGGTTCTCAAATGACATGATGAGATGCCCAGATTTCTGGTGCTGATCTGACACTCAACACCTATCAGGGTTCTATCTAGGATTAAAATTTTGGGGGAAAGCTTTAATATTACAGTTGATGTCTACCATGCAAGACATGACCGTAGATGGCTATAAAACACATGCAGCGCAGTGCTGTAAGGAGGTGCAGATATGTATGTGGGATCATAGGGGTACATACATAACTAGGGGGATCTGGGGGTATACTCCCCCAGGATAAATTTGATTTTTTAAAGATATATAAGGTGGTATCTGAGGCCATTTTGGACCATTCAAGGTTGATTTTGACACTCAAGTAGGACCTTCTATATAATAATTTGCACTACAGTTGGAAGTTTTTGGGGTGGAAGCTATACCCCCCCCCCCCCCACTGGACTGAACCCTGCCTATAGACCAATGGTTCTGATAAGGTACTTTGGAGAATTACACATCTATAGTACCTACTATTAGATCTGATGCTGACTAAGATTGTTGGCACAAAAGCTACTAATTACTCTTTGACCTTGAAGAGACTGTAGATATGTGGAACAGAAAAGGCCGGTGGAAGAATAGCTGCTTAGGTCTTTAAACCACTACATTCTCCTTGTATTTCCTTATTTGTGTTGAGTTCACTTCTGTAGTCCATTTTACCTCTTTAAACAAAAATATGGCTTACCTAATTTCCAGGTGGAGGAGGGATGAGACTCTGGCAAGGGGGGCAAATACCCCCCCCCCCCCCTCAAATGAAACCTTGTATGCATGGTGATGGTCTCATCAAACCAAACTTCCATTTTTATCTCAGCATTTGGGAATTGTTATGTATGTTATCAGTTGTCATAGTCTCTAAAGGAGACAAAAATGGCTGCTGTTTGTGGCAAAATCTGGTTGCATGAGACTAGTGTAATGGTGTTGTAGTGGTGCATAATAGGTACTTGTTTCATTTTTCAGATTCAATGTACATTTTGAGGAAAACCTGAAATGGTGTTTAGCTGTTCCCTTTGTTTGCTTGTGTCTGAGTATTCTGTGGTTTGTGCGTGCAGAGAAAGGCCCTATTGGTAATCTACCAACAACTGGATTAGGGCAATCAAGTCAAGCTGGAACTAGGAAGAACATTTAGACAATTTTAATTTTTAATTAGCACAGTTGCTGCAAAGATGTCCACTTGTAAATTGTTTTTCTGGTTTGCTTGTTAGTGGGAAGGCGTGGTCAGATATGAGTAAAACCCTATTTGCGCATCCTATTCCAACTTGGTACAGCCTTAGCTCCGCCCAAGATTGCTGTATGTGGCGTTTTGTACGAAATCCACACGAGCGTGCCAGACAGGAGCTAGAGAGCCAGGACCTGAACTGTTGTCCAAGTATTGAAATAAGGAGAAGCGCGGTGCACGTTAACGTCTCGATACTCCAAGCATGGCAATCTTCGTGTGCGCTTCTATCTGCTTGCTAGTCCTGGCAGTCCACAGCGCGGGCGGATTCAATGCGGATCATAGATCCTACTCACAAATGACAGCCAACAGTGACGCGGAAGCAGACAGCTACTTCGGATTTTCAATAGCGCATCACAGATTCCCGGAGGGACTGGGGTGAGTCTGCTCGTGTGTGGGGAGTAGTGCGAGAATGCGTGTCAACAGTAGGGTATAGATTCCTTGGTGGCTGTAGCCGGCCGTTTGTCTGGCCACAGATCTGGCAGAGTGGGGGGAGGAACACCTGTCTGCAATGTTCGCTCCAGCGAGGTCTGTTGGTTCGTTAGCTTCGGTGTCGTTTGAGGAGCATCTGTACGGATTCACCCGCTGTGTGTAATCATGGTCATTGTTGGCTTTCGCAGTGATTTCCTCAATGCAATCCGCCGCAGAGTTCAGTGGATGGACTATAGACATGGTGCCAGTATTGTCTCAAGACTGAGCACAGTGCTTCGTTGCAAGCTCAGTGCTTGATAGTAGAGGTATTTGCTTTCACATCTTGTTTGCCATGGTACAATATGTAAAGTACATGGGCAGGATGAGGAGTATGTACTAGTCTGCAGTGTACTGTACATGAGGTAGGGGCAGAGTGAGGAGTATGTACTAGTCTGTGTACTGCACATGAGGTAGCAACAGAGTGAGAAGTGTGTACTAGTCTGTGTACTGCACATGAGGTAGGGACAGAGTGAGGAGTGTGTATTAGTCTGTGTACTGTACATGAGGTAGGGACAGAGTGAGAACTATGTACTAGTCTGTGTACTGTACATGAGGTAGGGACAGAGTGAAGAGTGTGTACTAGTCTGTGTACTGTACATGAGATAGGGACAGAGTGAGGAGTATGTACTAGTCTGTGTACTGTACATGAGGTAGGGACAGAGTGAGAACTATGTACCAGTCTGTGTACAGTAGTCTCATGAATCAAACCATGTATGACAAGTAGGCTCTGGCGATGCGAGACTGTGTGTGTTACTCTACACGAGGTAGAGGCAGAGTGAGAGGTATGTACTGTACTAGTAGCTGTAGGGTAGAGTGAGTATGAGCCCATCAAGAGCAATCTAAACCGCTGCACAGCCGTGCTATTTTGCATCTGTGTTGTCTCTGCATACCGGACCTCCAGCAGTGGCAAGAGTAGCCAAAATGCATTAAATGTTGAAAACACTGCCCAAAATAATTTACCACATGCTTTTTGCTTAGCACTATATCTTTATTGCTCAGGAGTTTCCACTGTAGATGTGTACAGATACTCTAGACTATACTGCCTAGTATAGAGTATCTGTGATCATGTATGTGTGCTTGCATGCAGTACAATGTCCCGGTCAGCTGTTTGGATTGTGTGGGTGAGTTGGGGGGCAACAGAGAGTATTTTGGTATGCCTATCTGTTGGTGCTGTGGGTTCCGGAGAGGAGGAGGGGATGAGAGCTTGGGAGACTGCAAGGCAGACAACCT
>CAUJGJ010000313.1:5170478-5177978 GCA_963170055.1 Halisarca cf. caerulea | reverse complement strand
GACAATGTTTCTCTTTCCCATTGATGTATGTGCATACGTACACAGGTCCAGAACAGCCAGCCAACTGACCAAGGTTCTGTAATCCCCATGAGCCGGTTGACTGTGTTCTGGCCGGCAAGAATTAAGGCTAAAGTAGTCAATGAGACGGAAGCCTGCAGGCTTCTTCTGGTACCTAATGGAATTGTGAGTGTGTGTGTGTGTGTGTGTGTGTGTGTGTGTGTGTGTGTGTGTGTGTGTGTGTGTGTGTGATGATATATATCCCATTGTCACTGTTTGTAAACAATCACTTGTTATTGGTATGTTTCCAAAGCAAAGTGCAATGTGTGAGTGTTTGTAAACATCCATGGTCGTGGGTGTCATATTACATACACATACACACACACACACACACACACACACACACACACACACACGCGTATGTGGGGATATTACCTGCCGATTATCAAGGTATTGATTTATTTAACTGCACTCTACGAACTTTGATTACCTTTTATTCCTGTTTTGCTTTTTCTGTCTGTTGTCTGTTAGGAATTTTTACATTTTCAGCAAAATTAATGGTCTTTGCATTGTATTTTTGGTATGTCATATTTTGTCACGCCTCCTTCACACCCCCTTCCCGCCCCTCTTTAGATCCAAGGAGGTAGGATACAATGTCAGTACTACGGGTTCCAACTCTTTAAAGATGACCCACGATTTGTGAGTTACCCTTAGCCGAACCACTGTAGCTGGTGTTGTTGTTGTTTTTGTTTTTGTTGTGGGAGGTTTGATTTTCCTTTGAACCTTGGATGTATTGGATTACCCAACATTGCCCCAACACAGCGGAACCTCTTATGGCAACTCCCCGAATAGCAGAAACCTCTCTATAGCAGACTGCTTTTGTGTTTCCAATGGATTGCTATACTTATAAAGCAACCTCTGAGTACTGGAAACCTCTGTATAGCAACTCATTTTCATTTCCCAAAGTTATAAAGAGTCTCCTCTGTAATGCAGTCACTGCTATAATTTGTTCAGTTTTAGCTTGCTTCAAGGTAGAGCTCTCTGTTTCTATACTTACACATTTGAAGGTGCTGCTTATGCGCATAGTGTGTCCTGTGCTGGTAAGCCTTACATGATGCGTGCATGGTGTGGGTGTCCTGGTACTGTGGTGTTCCTACTGTCAGACATGCAGGGCCTTATAGTGTTGCATGACAGTAGAATTACCCATTATTGTCAGTTATTTTTGTTTCGTTACAAATTGACATTAATTTTTCCTTTCCGTAATCGCGGTAATTTATCATCCTTGTCATATTGTTTGTCTTGTTTCTGATCTCTTGTTATTACCACAGTGGATTCTCCGAATAAAGGACACTTTGGGACAGTCATTTTGTCCTTTTTGAGGAGGTTGTCCTTAATTGGGAAGTCGAAAATGTATTGGAATTGTAGGGAGAAAATATTATGGGACCTCAAGCTGTGTCCTTTGTAGAGAGATTGTCCTTATTTCGGAGCGTCCACTATCGGAGATCCACTGTATTATTATTGCTATTATTATGACAATAATATTAACAAGCAACAATCATACAATGTCATGCAAAAATTGGCTGCCTCTCTACTGCTCAAAGCAGTTATTATTATTATTATTATAATTATTATTATTATTATTATTATATCATTAATGCAAAAATTTTACACTATTATAATAATTTCCTAATTCCTAATTAATTTAACCATAGAAAGTTCCACAATCAATAATTATGATTATTACTATTATTCTTCTGTGTCTTCTCCCCGTTATTTTTGTCCAATGTAGAGTGACTTTTATAACCTGAATTCGGGGACAGGTCTTCCAGTGACGCAGGAAGAGCTGGCCAAGTACTGCTCAGAAGGAGTGGAGTGCGACATTATTCAGTGCACCATCCAATCTCTTGTCCCGAGTTCTAGCAATTCTATCACAATACAAGCTCGTCTTTGGGTAGGTCTGGAGGTGTTTCATGTTCCGGTCGGATGTGTTGTCATTGTCTTCGGATGTGTTGACACTGTTGTCAGATGTGTTGTCCTTGTCTTTGAATTGTTGATACTATTGTCACATGTGTTGTCATTCTCTTCACATGCATTGACACTGCATGTTGTCAGATGTACGTACCTTGTCTTTGAATGTGTTGTCAATGTTGTCAAATGTGTTCGCTTTGTCATGGAATGTGTTGATACTCTTGTCAACTGTGTTATTACTGTTGTCAAATCTATTGCATTGTCATCGGATGTGTTGGTACTGTTGTCAGTTATGTTGTCCTTGCTGTCAAATGTGTTGTCACTGTTATTAGAAGTGTTGTTACTGTCATCAACGTCAAGTATGTAGGTTGACTAATGTAGCATTTCACTCATGTTCTTTACACGCATTCAGAGTTACTCCATCACTCAAAACCTCAACGTCACTTTGTGGGCGAAAGTAGAAAGCTTGACACCAGAGCTCAAAACTAGCTTGGAACAGAAGGTATGTATGCTTGTACCATAGACACTCTATACTATGTAACCGTGTTATGAGGGGAATACCCTGTAATTATCATCTATGATTTCTGCAGGTGTCCATTAATGTGAATGCAGCTGTCCAGGAGTTTGTGGTTCAGTGTGCCAATGAGTATATCCCCATCATTGCAGTTTTTATTGGATTTGCAGTATTTTTTATCATTCTTGTGCTTCTGGCCTTTGTAAGTGCTGTGTGTGTGTGTGTGTGTGTGTGTGTGTGTGTGTGTGTGTGTGTGTGTGTGTGTGTGTGTGTGTATGTGTGTGTATGTGTGTGTGTGTGTGTGTATGTGTGTTTGTGTTTGCGTGTGAGTTTGTGTATGTATGTGTGTATGACAGTGTGTGTGTGTGTGTGTGTGTATGTGTGTGTATGTTTGTGTTTGTTTGCATGTGAGTTTGTGTATGTGTGTGTGTATAACAGTGTGTATGTGTGTATGTATGTGTGTGTGTGTGTGTGTGTGTGTGTGTGTGTGTGTGTGTGTGTGTGTGTGCTTGCCTCTGCACTCACTTCATTGTATATGTAAAATATTTCTTTATGTATTGTTCGTTTCCAATAGTTTGGATTTTTCGGTCAAACTACGATAAAGCGCAAAATGAAAGAGATTCAGGAAAAGAAGGAGGCCCAGAGTGTCCCAGAAGAAGTCAACCAGCATGAATACGATGAGACCATTCTGAGGGATCGCATGGAAACGCCGCCAGAAGTCGATGATGACAGCATCACCAAACCCAAGGTTCTTTCGCCGACCAGCATGGAGGGAAGTGTGACCTTTGGTACTCTGATGATCTCAGGGCAACATTCACCAAGCTGGCAGGATTCTCAACAGCCGGTCATCTATCTTGCTCGCACCAGCAGCTCATCCCCAACACGCGAAGAGACAGCTTTGTAAACAGTAGACCTTTGCATATCAAAACTTGTCATTTCTCATAGTGTTTTCCAAGCTAGTTCTGTTCTGTGTGAGTGGGAGTATTCTGACGCTGTTGTCATGCAAACCAGTTTCTTCTGTAAATTTTGTAGTTTTTCATTTTTTTTCTCACCAGCATGTGATGTACATAAGAGAGAATACCTAAGTTTCTGTAAAAATGATAGAATGATTGAACCTATGTATGTATTATTGGGAGATGTTTTCTTTATTGTGGCCCACAACCAGGGATGGAACATACATGCATCACATCTGTCCAACAGAGTTGTGGGAATTTATATATGCAGGTATATTAGTCAGCCAGCTCCTCAACTGGTTCCTATACATAATACAAATCACCATGCAGCTGGCCATCTATCTATCTATCTATCTCTCTATATATGTATATATAATATTATATATATATATATATATATATATATATATATTAAAAAAAAAAAATAAATAAATATATATATATATATATATATATATGAGAATGCATGCAGTTGCAGTACAAGCCATTAGGGAGAGTAAGTTAGCATCTCCTAGGCTTGTAGTTGCAGTGTTGACTCCATTTTATCTTGTGTGTGGACTCGCGAGACCGGCGTCAACGACCTTTCGTCGCATTTTGCGTGACATCCACGTGTACTTGTGTCGCAAGGTACGCACTAGAAAACTCTCCCCATCTCGCCAGCTACATCAGACGATATCCGTAGCCAACGCGCACTAGAGAGAAAGACCTTTGAGCACTTTTCTGGGCTTTCTTATTTAATTTGTAAGCCTATACCTCTTTGGGAGAAGGAGAGAGTTGAGAAACACAAACACACAGCCGGCTGAGAAAATGTCCGCAAAAGCGATATTCGAAGCAGACGGCAAAGAAGTAATAAGCCGATACTTGAGAAGTAGTTTACCACTGGACCACCCTTTGCAGGCCTCCCTCAAACCGAAGTATCTCGTTGTTACGGAGAACAGCAACTTTGAGGAGCTGGTGGTGGCTAACCCCTGGCTCCTTACCGAAGTAAGTGACAGTCGTTCTCCTCGGGTACAGCTTTTTTTTGCGGGGTAGTCTTTTCTTCGCTCCAGAAGCGATACCTATTATTCATATAACTTGCTTTCATTATCTACTTTCTCCAGAAACTGGTGGCTAAACCGGACCAGCTCATCAAAAGGAGAGGAAAGCTTGGCCTAGTGAAGGTGAATGCCTCACTGGAAGAAGTTAAAGCATGGCTTAGTGAGAGGATGGGAAAGAACTTCGAGGTACGTGGCTGGAAGCATTTCACGTGATGTCTTCGAGCCGATAGTTTCATTAATAATGTTGTGTTTTGATTGTGTGTAGGTGGGGAGTGCTGTTGGCAGGTTAAAGAGGTTCATTATTGAGCCATTTATCTCTCATGAACAGGTTTGTTTGTGTGTGTGTGTGTGTGTGTGTGTGTGTGTGTGTGTGTGTGTGTGTGTGTGTGTGTGTGTGTAAATCATTCCTTTTCCAGTCATTGTTTGCTGGTCTCTCATCGCCTGTAGAAGGAGGAGTTCTACACTTGTATCTATGCCACTCGAACAGGCAACTCGGTGCTGTTCCACCACGAAGGAGGGGTTGATATTGGAGATGTGGATGCAAAGGTGAGTGGGTCACATGTGTCCTTAGTATATATGTGTCAGTGACAGCTGTGTATGTGTGTGTGTGTGTGTGTGTGTGTGTGTGTGTGTGTGTGTGTGTGTGTGTGTGTGTGTGTGTGTGTGTGTGTATGTGTGTGTGTGTGTGTATGTGTGTATGTGTGTGTGTGTGTGTGCGTGTGTGTGTGTGTGTGTGTGTGTGTGTGTGTGTGTGTGTAGGTGTGTGTGTGCATGAGCACATGCAAGTGTGTGTATGTGTCTGTGTATACTGAGTAGTGTTACTATCATGTGTGTATGTTGTGGAATTAGCTCCCTGTCGGTTTACAGCTATTCCCATGCTCACAAAAGAGGTAACTGTGGTTGTGTTGTACTTGTAACACACACAGGCATGCATGTATGCACGCACGTACATATGCATGCACGTACACACACACACACACACGCGCACGCATGCACGCACGCACACATGCACACACTTTGTCACAATATGTGCAGACCATGCTGTATTTGGCTGTCACTTGTAGGCTATTCGTGTTGATGTTGACATTGAGGGCTCTCTGTCAGAAGAACAGGCAAAGAAACTGGTGGTCAATGTTGCTCAGGAAAAACAACAACTTCTCATTGTGTTCCTGCAAGCTTTGTACAAGGTTTATTCAGAGCTGTACTTCACCTATTTGGAAATAAATCCACTAGGTGTGTGTGTGTGTGTGTGTGTGCGTGTGTGTGTGTGTGTGTGTGTGTGCACGCGCGTGCATGTGTGCATAGTCATTGTGTGTGTATGGATAATGGGTTTACCAGAATCTTCATTTCTCCAGTTGTTAGGAATGGGCACGTGTTTCTGTTGGACTTAGCAGCAAAGTTGGACCAGACAGCAGAGTTCCTCTGCAAGAAAGACTGGGGAGAGGTTGAATTTCCTCCTCCTTTTGGTCGAGATGCTCTCCCGGAGGTGAGAATATCGCCTCACTTCCTGTCCATCCAACCACTTCCTGTCCAGCCAATCACTTCCTTTCCAGCCAACACACTTTCTGTCCAGCCAACCACTTTTTATGAACCCAATTCACTTCCTTTTGCACTGACCTGCTTTCTAACTGACCTGCTGGCTTACAGTATTTGTCTATTAGGCTAGCTGACTTCCTGTCAGGCTGGTCCACTTCCTGTTCAGTGAATGTATGCATATCTCCTGCCTCCAATAGGAGTCCTACATCAGTGACCTGGACGCCAAGAGCGGGGCATCACTCAAGCTGACTGTCCTCAATCAGAAGGGACGCATCTGGACGATGGTTGCTGGAGGAGGTGCTTCTGTCATCTACAGGTTAGGGAATGAGTGTTCTTTTACATTACTGTACCCTGCTACTGAGCATCGTGTCGATCTGAGTGTCACATCCACTCAATACCGCATGCACACACACACACGCATGCACACATGTACGCACGCACGCACACACACGTATACACACACACACATGCACACACACACACACACACACACACACACACACACACACACACACACACACACACACACACACACACACACACACACACACACACACACACACACACACACACACACACACACACACACACACACACACACACACACACACACACACATACACACACATACCTTTCAAACTGATCTTATGAGTGTGCGTCCTTTTCAGTGACACCATCTGTGACCTGGGAGGGAGCAAGGAGCTAGCCAACTATGGGGAGTACTCTGGGGCACCTAGTGAGTCTCAGACGTTCGAATATGCCAAAACCATCCTCAGCCTCATGACGCAGGAGAAGCATCCTGAAGGTGTGTGTGTGTGTGTGTGTGTGTGTGTGTGTGTGTGTGTGTGTGTGTGTGTGTGTGTATGTGTGTGTGTGTACATGTTTGTTTGTGTGTGTGTGCATGTGCGTGTGTTTGTGTTTGTGTATGTATACGTAGGTACACACGTACATGTGTGTGTGTCCCCGTCTGTCACTGTCAATAATTTTGCAATCAGCCTACTTTCCGAGGTATAGTATGCCACTGTATTCTTGGCATATTTGAGCTGCCCTGGAAAGTTGAGTTTATGACACAAGCATGTATAGTATGTTAAATATGACTGACTTCCTGGAACCTCTGCCAGTGTGTGTCGTGTAGATGGGGTCACTTTTCTACTGATATTGAGTGACATGATCTTCTTCTCAAGTTGGAATGTGAACTGAAGTGGAGGAACCTACAGAGAGTTCTTCATTGGTAGAATACCAATGGACTAGATTTACGTATTATTAGTTATGTAAAAATGCATTGTTTATGGTGACTTTCATTTGCATTTTGAAGTTTTGTGGCATCTGTTTATCTTACATCATCTCTTTCTCCCTCCCTAATCTCCCTTCCTCACTAATTTCTCTTTATCACTCTCCCTCCCTCCCTCTTTCCCTAATCTCCCTCTCCTCACCCTCTCCTCACCTTCCCTCCTCTTCCTCTCCTCACCTTCCCTCCCTCCCCAATAACTTCTCC
>CAUJGJ010000313.1:5147978-5162978 GCA_963170055.1 Halisarca cf. caerulea | reverse complement strand
GGTAAGCTGTGAGGAGCATGTAGGTTGCACAACTACATGTGGAAGTTATGCAATAAGAGTGTAGTGTTATGCAATCATGGTGGGGTCTAAGCTGGTAATCAGGGCTGATGCATGAGTAGTTGCATTCTTAGAGTGTCGACTTGTTAACACTCCCTGTACCAATTTATGTAAGTTAGGTTTGGAAAACTTATTTTATCTGAGGAGCCTTTAGCTGGTGGCTACTATCCTAAGTGTCTAGGAATTAGTATCTTGACTCGATCGTGGTCTGTTCTGCCCCATTCCACTTCAATACAGATAATTACATCCTTGGAGTTCAGACTTGTTAACTTTCTACTGTGCTCGTACATCTTGACTCACTGTCCGTTCTGTTTCATTCCCTTTAGGGCACTACTTGGACCAGAAGCGATTGAAACAAGGACTGTATCGTCATCCTTGGGACGACATCTCCTACGTCACACCCGACGAACTGCTCAGATAACTCAATTCGATCAGTACTTACTGACTCGAATATCAAAGAACTTGGTATTATAATACATACTGGCCATGGTATATATCAACACGCATCGATATTGATTTGTGTGTGCCATGGCCATACAGTGTGTACTGAATGTATTTATTGACACACTGCACGTGTTTCATAGCTACCCAACCAATCAAAACAGATCACAACATATAATTGTATTAATTAACACAATTATATAAATTAAATTCAAATTAAAACTTCAGCGAATGGAGACGAACCGATCCACTAGCGCAACATGATGCTAAGAGGATGACCCTGTTCTTCAATGAATTTATTTTGGTCACTCCCACTGGTTGCCATTGGAGTCGCTTCACACAATCAGAATGTCCATATCTGGTATACACCATTAAGACTTGATAAGCAGACTTGGTGTGTGTGTATATACGTATATATATTATATATGTGTGTGTGTGTGTGTGTGTGTGCGTGCGTGCGTGTGTGTGTGTGTGTGCAGGCATGTATGTGTGTGCATTACCACATTTGTAGAATATTGCATGCATACACATGGGGACAGGTAGCGTGCACGCATACACATGGGGACAGGTAGCGTGCACGCATACACATGGGGACAGGTAGCGTGCACGCATACACATGGGGACAGGTAGCGTGCACGCATACACATGGGGACAGGTAGCGTGCACGCATACACATGGGGACAGGTAGCGTGCACGCATACACATGGGGACAGGTAGCGTGCACGCATACACATGGGGACAGGTAGCGTGCATGCATACACATGGGGACAGGTAGCGTGCATGCATACACATGGGGACAGGTAGCGTGCATGCATACACATGGGGACAGGTAGCGTGCATGCATTAAGTAGTGGATACACATCTTCAAAGCGGCCAAATGGCAGCCATTTTCCTGTTGTTAGTTTGAACGTGTACAACAGAACCTCCCCTGTCTCCAGCCCCACAGCAACAAGATAGCTGAAGCGCACACAAGGACAGAACACCAGCTGAAAGAGGCATGCTAACAACCTACTCAATGTACCAATACAGATAGACAGTTACGCCTGTACACCGGCTTCCTGACTACTAAACAGTGTGCACACATGCACACATATGTACACACACACACACACACACACAGCTGCAAATGTACAAACACTACTTGGTAAAGTTAGTTACAACAGAGATCACATGCAAATCACACGACAATCACATGACAACCTACCTGTTATCTTCAAGAATGACAGGAGCTACACTAATAGCTGTAATGGGTTCAGAACAGGCGTGGGGATCGGCAGCCATTTTCCACCCATTACCACAGTCCTTGACTCCCTCCACACCTGACTCTCTGCTCCACACAAACACCTGTACACAAGGCATGAAATCAACCGCTGGGAGTGTAATAGGCCTATACACACATAACATGTGCAGTCACACATACTGATACAGTACACACACACACACACACATGCACACACACACACACACACACACACACACACACACACACACACACACACACACACACACACACACACACACACATACACACACACACACACACACACACATACACACACACACACACACACACACACACATACACACACACACACACACACACACACACACACACACACACACACACACACAGAGCACCTTCTTATCTCTGGAGGCGGTGAAGAAGCACACATCATCAGGAGACCAACTGCAACTCCAAATGATCCTTGAATGACTTTTATGTGACTTGTCAATGTGAGCCTCCAGCTGGAAGCCGCCTGAGGAATTAACAACTGTCTAAGCACATGTACACATCCACACGTACACAAACACACACACACACACACACACACACAAAGGTACAAAAAACATGGTAAAAACCTCCATTTTCTTTCTTATCCAATTGCTTCCATAGCGACCAACATCTGTCCCTAGAAACAGCCAATAGCCTGTCCCCACCACTGGAGAATGCTAACTGTGTTACTGTGAGGGTGTGGTGGGGGAGGACCCCTACTTGTTTCCATGACGATGTATCCCATAGTCGAATGGCAGCATATTCTTGCTTGGTGGCCTTAGAAGCAGATGCTACTAAATTGCCTTGAGGGGAACTGGCAACTGCATACAATTCAAACCCATGACCATACCTAAGTGTGGAAGCAATAGAAATGGTAACCATGGAAAAAGGTAATCCCTGTAATCAGGCTCACAGCTTCTGCACTTCAGGCCAGAGACTATTTTGAAGCAAGTGTTCTTCTACAGGAGGCTCTGTAGCCAGACACAACACACTCTTGTGAAACAACGCAAAATATATTAATGTGTGCATTCCTCTATACCAAAAATGGATCCTTTGGCAGTGCAAAAAGTTCTGTTTACAGAGGGTATCCGAGCTCATGAGGTTTACATGTACAGTGAAACCTCTCTAAACCGAACCTTCTCTAAACTGGACATGTTTTCAAGTCCTGCTCTCAATATTTGCTGTACATATAGAACCTCTCTAATCTGAACCCTTTCTTTGGTCCCAAGGGAGTTTGGTTTGGAGAAGTTACACTGTACTTAGAGAAGAGTCCAGATTACCAAGTACCAGAGAGTGGGTACTTTTCAAGGGGTATGCTCTTATTGAGCTACTGCAAAGCCTCTGTTATCTGACATCCCTATAATCCGACATTCTCTCTAATCCGACCATCTTATGAGGTACAGTCACCATAATGAAGTGTGGTAAGAGTCATTCTGTAATCCGACAACCTCCTAATCCAACATTTCTTTTCAAGCCTCATTGAGTGTTAGATTACAACAGTTTCACGAACTGCATATGTACGTAAATGGTAATGAACATAAAGCAAGGTCACACACACACATACACACACACACACGAACACGCACACATACATAAAACTGCACACGTACACATGAATTCACACACACACACACACACACACACACACACACACACACACACACACACACACACACACAGAGCTGGTAAGAGGGTTAAGCAGACCTTGGAGAGATGTTGGAATGAAATAAGGAAGCTGATGGTCACTGAAGAGGTTCTTAACTGGTCCTTCCTCCTCCTTCTTCTTCTTGGGATCTGCTTCTATGTGATTTGAAAGAATATTATCCTGTACATACGTACATACAGGATGTGACCCCCATACTCACCAAGCCAATACACCACACCACAAGTATACTGTACGCAAAAGCATACACACACACACACACACATACACACACACACACACACACACACACACACTCACTCTCACCCTCACCCCCACACCTCACCCTCACGTGCTCACCCGTGAAGACAGCCTTGTTAGACAGACCAAGTGCAGGAACACTAGCTCCTAGTGGGGTGCTACCAGTTGTCTTGGATACCAATACAAACAAAATATCCACATAAAATACACATCACAAACAGAAGACCATATTGCTCACCCTTCCTATGTTAATTTGAGACACACTTGAGAGGTTGTCAATGAAGTTTTGAGGAGCATCAAATACCCTTAGTACCTGGAGGGGCGGACAGTGCTCTCATAAAATTGTCTCGAAAGGGAGGAGGTTCTAAACAAAGTCCACCTTTTCATCAGCTCCTGACACCAATTGGCCACTTGTTGTCATAGCAACACATTGCACATCATACCCATGTACTTGAGGTCGTGCTACTTCATGCCATGTGACCTAAGGGGCGGAGTCCACAGATAAAAGGTTATTAGATACAAGGGACTCCCAATCCCCATGACAACATACCCTGTTCGCCTTATCCCTCACCCAGGGACCATGGAGACGACAAGTCTGATCTGAACTGACAGACACTAAGAAATTTCCCTGGGGATCCCATGAGAGGTCGGTAACTGGGCCAAAATGTCCACTCAGGGGCACCTGGTGATCCCACTTTTCTGAACTCTGTTAGTGTATAAAAGAGTAATCACAAGTGTTGTATGTGGATTACACATACTGTACACAACATGACACACAAGAAGTACACACACACACACCACCTTCAATGGTTGTTTCCAAAGATGGAATGCTCCCTGATATCCATGAGCCAAGATCCTGGTCCCCGTGTGGCTAAACACTCCTCCATACAGCCCAAGAGTGTTCCCTCCCACCTCACCCACTCTCACCTAACAGAAGTCAAAGAGAAGAGTAAATTCTTCATTAGACTACTCATGTAATTTGCCAATGATCAACTGATATTCTTTGCATGTCCTTTATTTTGATTCATTGCAATTTAATTCACAGAAGACTATTTCATTCATATTTTCTTCTTTTCTCTATCCTTTTTATCTCTGTTTTACTTTTTGTATCTTTTCCTGGGCGCCTAGAATAGTAGCCATTGTCTAAAGGCACTCCCAGATAAAATAACCTGACCTAACCTAACCGAAATAGCAAGAAACTGCCTCAAGAAGAGACGCTACATTTACTCTATGAAGTTGAATTCACTACATGCTTTATGAGATGAGTTAACGTGCACCTGACATGCACCTGACATGCACCTGACATGCACCTGACTACATATAACACACACACACTTGACATACACCAAACATTCACACAAATGACATGCACCTGACATGCACATGACATGCACCTGACTACATATAACACACACACACTCGACATACACCAAACATTCACACAAATGACATGCACCTGACATGCACATGACATGCACCTGACTACATATAACACACACACTCGACATACACCAAACATTCACACAAATGACATGCACCTGACATGCACATGACATGCACCTGACTACATATAACACACACACACTCGACATACACCAAACATTCACACAAATGACATGCACCTGACATACCTAAACCTGTAAGATGCGGATAGATCACTCAAGCTCACCTCCTCAGTCCACATTCCAGATTCACGGTCCGGTTTCCAAATTATCATTGTTTTATCCATTGATGCTGTGAGTAGACACAATGGCTGCAGCAAACTGTCACCTGTGTATTTCAGACAATAGCAGCACAAGAGTAATATCCTCTAATAGAGAAAATTATTTTCACTGACCACGCCCACCTTCCTTCACTATTGGATGCCAGTCCAAGCTGTAAACCCAGTCTTCATGGCCAATCAGAACAGCTTCTAAGGAGACTGTGTAGGTGGTTGTGTTACCATGGAGACTGCAAACAAAAGTATTCTCCTTCACCCTCAATTCATTGGGATCTGTTCCTTCTTTGTTGCTCTTCAGAGAGATGTTCCAAAGTCTAACAAAGTTGTCTTGAGAAGCAGATGCAAGCAGAAGGTTTCCATTCTCTGAAAAGAGAGATGTTAGGTGCAAACTAATACCAAATATAAGTTATTTTTCAAGGGGTAAAATGTTTGTGGATGCTAAAAATTTGGATTATTCGTGGTAAAAATTTGTGATTCATGCCAGAAGGAAATTAAACACACACACACACACACACACACACACACACACACACACACACACACACACACACACACACACACACCTGTTTGAGCAAACTTCACATCTCTAACCCAGTCTTCATGTCCAGGTAATGTAAGGACCTTCACAAACTGTGATGGAGGTACACACACACATACAATGAGCTATACTGAGAATGTACATAAACCACAATACACATACCTATTAGTATAGTGTACGTACGAACATATGAACGTACACTATACAAATACTGATGAATGTACTTACCTGTGTATGGTATTGTAACACTGTACACACCATACACACCATAAACGTACATACATACCACAGTACTAACATGTGTGTACACAGTACACACAGTACACACAGTACATACCAGAGGCGGATCCAGGATTTTGAGAAAGGGGGGGGGGGGGCGCAAAATTCGGTACAGACTACAAGCATGTATTATTCATTGAAATGACATATTATGAGAAAAGTCCAGAATTGATCCGTGCGGTGCACGTTTTTCTGCCATTTTTTCAGTGATGATGTCATAAAGCATGCTCATTCCCAGTATAACAAAATGGCTGACTCACAAGTAAAGGAGAATCGGTGATAGTTTTTTCAACACAAAAGAAACTTTACTTACTGGCGATTGATCAGAATACAGTAATTTGACCCTTCTCATGTCTCTTCACTCATTTTTGTTTCTTATTTAAACCTTTCATTACCAAATCTTTCTGGTTTCACAATGAATTGAGGCATTCACAAAATAGGGGGGCGCACGCCCTGGGCACCCTTGCATGGATCCGCTACTGCATACAGTACACACAGTACGCACAGTACATCCTAAGGCTGACCTCCTCATCTCTCCAGAGATAAAGAGAGATCAAAGAGTCTTCACCTCCGCAGGCCAAGAGAGGAACTAGTACAAGTGAAACAAGAAGAAGAACCCAGTGAAATGAACCAGTATAATAAACAGCAGCAAAAACTGGGGTTCTCCACAGAGATGAGAAGTGGAGTAATGTCATTTCAAACCTACTGCCACAAGAAGAAACTCAGATCATTATTCATCTTTTGAAAACATTACCCTTGCCATATTCCATGTGTGACATACTACCCCACAAGGTCACATGTATTCAAATACGTCACACAAACACACACACACACACACACACACACACACACACACACACACGCACGCACACACACACACACGCACACACACACACTCACATACACACACACATACGTACACACACACACACACACACACACACACACACACACACACACACACACATACACACATGCACACACAAACAGTTTGAGAGGAGAGGACAACCAAATACTTTCTCCCAACAGACTTTTTTAGTTGCCCTAACAGTTTAATGTCAGCTGCTGGACTTACTGTTGTTCTGGAGTAGGTAGAGGTCCATACTAAGCACAAATCCACGGCCAAATGACAATGTTTGACATATTCTGAAGTCAGCTGTGTGAACAAGGTTTGAGTATTGAGTGAACAAGCAGGTACACAAACATGTGTGACTGTGGCCATGGGTATGTTATGTACATGCACATACTTGTGTGTGTGTGTGTGTGTGTGTGTGTGTGTGTGTGTGTGTGTGTGTGTGTGTGTGTGTGTGTGTGTATGTGTATGTGTATGTGTGTGTATGTGTGTGTATGTGTGTGTGAGGGTGGGTGGGTGAGCATATGCATGTGTGTGTATGTACGTGTGTGTAGAAATACGAATGTGTACATATTTGCTTTTGTGTATGTATACATGCATGTACTGTGTACATGTTTAGTGTAGAGGTGACTCACACAAAGGGGCTTTTCTCAGCCACACTCTGAGGGTGGAGTCAACTGATGCCGATACAAGTACAGTAGACGGGTTGCCGTGAGAATTATCACCCTCCCCCACAAGGTATGTTGAAGCAACTGCCGTCACAGGCGCATCATGTCCAATGAGTGTGTGGGTTGGTACAAACTGCTGAAAATGAAAGCAACGGTGAAGGATCTCACTGTATCCACATACACACACACACACAGTGACACACACACACACACACACACACACACACGAGCACGCACACACACACAGTGACACACACACACACACACACACACACACACATGTACACACACACAGGGAGACACACACACATGGATTTACACACAGCACTTCTAAGAATTAAACATGCCTTTTCTTTCCCTCTCTTCCAGATCTTAATGGTGTTATCAGAAGCTCCAGACGCCAGTTCAATGCAGTCTGTGGAAGCAAACAATTCAACTCAACGTTTGTAGTAGTACATGCTCTTACCAATACTGAATAGTCAGCAATACTTACTCTTATCAGCTACTTTCAGCGAACGGTGCTTGATAAACTGAACGCAGTTGACCCGACCAGTGTGACCATGCAGTGTGTACTCCACTTGCGGAGCCGGTTCCTCGAATATTGCTATGGCAATGGATCTCCCGGCTCCAAAAGCAACAGTGCCATCAACAGGAGACCATTGTAGACTCTTCGGAGTCCTATTGCAGGCTACGCATACGTATTCACAGAATAAAGACATCGATATCCCTAGTGAAACTCTTGAAGACGGTATTTGGCGATGTATGCACGTTAGTTTGCTCTAAAAAGTCCGAGCTAGCTTTGCATATGGTCCGAGTTTTTCTTTTCAACTGGTCGGTAGTAAGTTGCATCATATGTCTAACGCATGACGCAATCCTCAGGCTATAAGGTTTTCATAGCCTAGTTGCATATATTATCAGCATTTTATTCACTTCTTCCTAATCATCGAATATTTCCCAGTTGAAAAAAAAGGCAAGAAGGCCCCATTCTGCTAGGGAACGGAGAGGGAGTACTTCACCCTCCACAAGGAAATGCTTATGGAAAGCCAAAGTAAAGTGGACAAAATCCTCGATCCGTGATACCCGATTCTCGATCCACGATTCTCAATTCTCGATACACACACACGCACACACACACACACACACACACACACACACACAAACATACACACACACACACAAACACACACACACACACATTATGCATTTACACATGTCCCATGCATGATGCATGCTCACATGGTCACATACATGTGGAATGCATGCATAATAATCATCATCTTACACCTACATATCACACAGAGCATAATATAATAATATGCTGCACGTGCAACACATGCAAAACTTTCACACAAATATATGTGCAATTGCACATGTTATTATAAATAACTGACACAGCAATATCATATCATGTACATTACTTAATTAAAAGTGCATGGACACACAATGTTCATGAAGTGCTGTGGATGTGTTTGTGTATAGTACTGGATATGGTGGTGCTGTGACAAATATTTCTCACTAGCACCATCCACAGTGGACACACATGGAGTTTCTGCAAAGTGTTGTGGATGCATTACTTTTGTGCACTGCTAATTTCTCACAGATGAACACACACACACACACACATACACACACACACACACACACACACACACACAAACACACACACACATGCACACACAAACACACATGCACACACTAACACACACACTTATACTCACTCATACACACATATATAGATCGACACACACACACACACACACACACACACACACACACACACACACACACGCACACACACACACACACACACACACACACAAACACACATACACGCACATATGCACACATGCACACACACGCACACACACATGTACACACACCACTATAGTATTCATCTCCTCTGCATTAGATCTGATTCACTTATCTTATTGAGTTGCCAACACATCCTGTATGAAGAATAAGAGTTGAGAAGTCTAGTCACTGCTTATGGGATAGATGACCTCTGTTATTCCATTTTGCCTTGCTTAGCATGTAACAGTTCTTGGATGTTTGTAACACTAGCTTCTTGACAAAACAGTGCCCTCAATCATGCATCCAAAATATTGGCAAATGTTTATGATCTTTTGTCCTATGCTTGTAGTATACATTAATTCCTGTCTTAGACTGAATTTTTTTTCTTCATTCTCTAGCTCCCTTACATTTCCCTACCTCCCTCTCCTCACCTCGCCTCTATCACCTCTCCCTCTCCTCAGAGTCTCCTCACCTCTCCCTCTCCATGCTTTCGTCTCCCTCTCCCTTCATCACCTCTCCCTCTCCCTCCCTCTCCCCTCTCCCTCTTCTGCCCTCCCTCATCTTCCTTCTCCATCACTCCCTCACCTTACACTCTTTATATCTCTCTCTCCCTCTCTCTCGACTCCATACCTCCCTCTAGCTCCCTCACTTCTCCCTCTCCTTCTACCCTTCAGCTCTCCTCCCCATTCTTCTATTTCAATAGATTATGTCAACCTTGTGTTTGTGGTGGTGGTAGGACCTGTATGTGATGCTATCTATTGGTATGTTGTATGCCATTGTGCATGTGGCTATATAATTCATTGATTGATATAGCCAATGTTAAAACACATCGAGGGTGCCTGTACATATGCTATGTACAGTAAAATGTTATATACACCTGTGTGTGTATGTGTGTTGTTAAAAAAAAAAAAAAAAAAAAAAAAAAAAAAAAAAAAAGGAGGACCCCAGGTCATTAGGGCTGCTCAAGGAGTTAACACTCACTCTCGGGATATTGAAAGGACTAGTAGTGTGGGAGACCAGCTGCGAGACCCAAAGCTCCCCCCATACGGTTCTTTGTACAGGAGTATTGCAACTGACCACTGAGGGACAGGATTTTTTTTCAGAAATAAATCCGAAAAACCCGTCTGACGAGGGAATCGAACCCATAACCTCAGCACTACATGTCACCATCGCTAGCCGCTAAGCCATCAGGGACCTGCTGAATATATACTATTTAAAGCGCTACTTATAGTTACGCTAGGTAAGTAATAGAAAAAAAAAAAGATAAAAACGGTCATCTGCGGAGTTCGAACCCACTGCTGTGCGCTTTGGAGTCTTGTCACATGGCTTCTGTGCCAACTGTGCCACTCTGGATGTACTTAACTAAAAGCGCTATTTTAAGAAGAGTATCTGCGACTCGCAAAATGGCGGCAGAAAGATAGTCCTATGATTGGTGCCTTTGAGTCAATCCGAAAATGTTTGACAGACGTGAAAACGCGCCGTTTGGTCAATCATATGCCCGCCATAGAGGAAAACTGCTTCGTCGAGCTAAAAGATGAGTTAAAAAGCTGCTTGTAATTGTAAGGAATGGAACTCTTGGGAAGACAGGTACCGGCAAAAGCAAATTAAAGAACACACTTTTGGGAGGATAAATCCTTCAAAGTAGTTGTACTCAGGTAACCAGCAACATTTACAGCATTGAAGGTGTAGCCGTGGAAGAATTAGAGTCAATGTAGCGGACTAACTACGTATACCCAAACAGCGGACACGGAGAGGTCTGTGTGTGTGTGTGTTCGTGTGTAAATATGTGTGTGTGAGTGTGTGTGCTTAAAACACAAAGCAGTGCACAACATAAATGAGTGTTAGATGGGAATTGTTTACTCTGTTCTCTGTTTACTATTATATTGTACTTGTTGTTCACAGAGAGGCATGGTCATCCCTAAAGACACACCCCTCACTGATTGTACTGAAGCAATCATATACATATTACCAAGACCTATAGTTACCATGACAACAACACAGACCCCACAGTGAATAACAGAACAGAATATAATATGTTAGTTTAATGATTATTCTCTTAATAATTTTTCTGTTCAATGCATGTATTCTGTACATGTTTGTGTAGATCAAGTGATGCTTGTCAAAGTGGAGTAATGTGTGTTTGCATGTGTGTGTGTATGTGTGTGAATGTGTATGCATGCGCACGTGTGTGTGTGTACGTGAGTGCATGCGTGTGTGTTTGTGTGTGTGTGTGTGTGTGTGTGTGTGTGTGTGTGTGGATCGAGAATCGTGTATCAAGGATCAAGAATCGTATATCGAGGATCGAGAATTGGGTGTCGAGTACCAAGGATCCAGTTTCGATACCGAATTTTGTCCACTTTGGCTTTCCATAAATGCTGAGTAGACCTTGCAGTGTGGTCAGCGGCAGAAAGATAGTCCTATGATTGGTGCCTTTGAGTCAATCCGAAAATGTTTGACAGACGTGAAAACGCGCCGTTTGGTCAATCATATGCCCGCCATAGAGGAAAACTGCTTCGTCGAGCTAAAAGACGAGTTAAAAAGCTGCTTGTAATTGTAAGGAATGGAACTCTTGGGAAGACAGGTACCGGCAAAAGCAAATTAAAGAACACACTTTTGGGAGGATAAATCCTTCAAAGTAGTTGTACTCAGGTAACCAGCAACATTTACAGCATTGAAGGTGTAGCCGTGGAAGAATTAGAGTCAATGTAGCGGACTAACTACGTATACCCAAACAGCGGACACGGAGAGGTCTGTGTGTGTGTGTGTTCGTGTGTAAATATGTGTGTGTGAGTGTGTGTGCTTAAAACACAAAGCAGTGCACAACATAAATGAGTGTTAGATGGGAATTGTTTACTCTGTTCTCTGTTTACTATTATATTGTACTTGTTGTTCACAGAGAGGCATGGTCATCCCTAAAGACACACCCCTCACTGATTGTACTGAAGCAATCATATACATATTACCAAGACCTATAGTTACCATGACAACAACACAGACCCCACAGTGAATAACAGAACAGAATATAATATGTTAGTTTAATGATTATTCTCTTAATAATTTTTCTGTTCAATGCATGTATTCTGTACATGTTTGTGTAGATCAAGTGATGCTTGTCAAAGTGGAGTAATGTGTGTTTGCATGTGTGTGTGTATGTGTGTGAATGTGTATGCATGCGCACGTGTGTGTGTGTACGTGAGTGCATGCGTGTGTGTTTGTGTGTGTGTGTGTGTGTGTGTGTGTGTGTGTGGATCGAGAATCGTGTATCGAGGATCAAGAATCGTATATCGAGGATCGAGAATTGGGTGTCGAGTACCAAGGATCCAGTTTCGATACCGAATTTTGTCCACTTTGGCTTTCCATAAATGCTGAGTAGACCTTGCAGTGTGGGAGACCAGCTACGAGACCCACCCCCCCCCCCCCCCCCCCCCATTACAGTTCTTTGTACAGGGGTATTGCAACTGACCACTGAGGGACATGCGAACTTAGCACCACCTCAGCACTGCAATCTGGTCACCTAACCGCTATGCCTTCAGAGACCTTCTGATTTTAGATCAGTATAAAAGTGCAATTTATAGATAAGCTATTGACCTGTAGGGAGAAAAAAGATAAAGAATACTCTCAAGCGGGATTCAAACCCGACCACACTTTGACATACTACCCGCTAATCTCACTGCTACAAGCCAACCGTAACCATCTGACAGTTAACTATTAAAAGTGCTATTTATAGCTATAATCCCATTCATGCACATACTTGTACAGGGCACTGCGATGGATGCACGAGTCAGGTTTGTATGGTGCAAAGCTTTCTGTCATCCACAGCAATGCAAGGTGCACGGGTCATTTGTGAACAGGCTGCAACTACTTTGATGAAGTATGACCTCTCGGACTGCAACAGCCATCTCGCACTCTAAGGGGTCCCAGCAGCATCACTTGATTCTCGTATCACCAGCTAGTAGCAGCCTCTTCACCTGATCAGCACCTACTGTGCTTCATGAGTTGCTGCGATGCAGGAATCGTTGTGTTATTTTAGATGTACCATCTGTATACCGATCAAGATCAAATGCATAATTGAAATGAATGTAAACAAATGGCCGTGAACATGTTTGAGGGAGAAAAGTGTGATGGATGTAGCCAATCTCAGTTCTTTCTGACTTTCTGTCGAGAAATTCTCCAAGAATTGGGTTCCTCGTATCTGTACACAACACACAGGAACAAGGTATGTACGTACATGATATGGGACACTGGCAAGTGATATGGGACACTGGCAAGTGATGTGGGACACAGGTACACGATTTGGGACACAGGTACACGATTTGGGACACAGGTACATGATGTGGGACACAGGTACATGATGTGGGACACAGGTACATGATGTGGGAAACAGGAAGTGAAATATTCATGGAAACAAAACTTGCGGGTGAATCCTTATGCTGCTACTGACCCTACAGCAGTGTTATCATCAGCCCTTTTAAGCAGGGTGGGCCACCCTAATTAAATTTGGCTTAAACCATTTTTTTCCTTTTAGTTGAGTCATTCCTTCTCTGTTCAGGTACTTCGGGTCCATAGATTAGGTAAAACTGACAGTGTGCATATCACATACTTTGAGGAAATTCCCCCCATTACAAGATACTAAATAATATACGTAGAAGTGAAACCATCATATGGCAGCTGTGCACTAGCCTACTACTGGCTTATGCAAATGCCACCCTCTTTCATTTTTTCTCTGGTGACCACCCTGCTACAGTGTGCCATTTTTACGGTGCGCAAATCTTGCACTCCAGTACTCATCCTCAAAAAACGCCAAAGTTAAGCTCCTTGAAAAATTTAGCACTATCCCGTACAAGATGGGTCACAGGTATATGAGATGGGACACAGGCAAGTGATGTGGGACACAAGTACATAAGGCGGGACACAGGCACATAAAACGCACTACGTACATACGTACGTATGTGTACTAGATAATGTGCAATAGGAAGCTAAGACGATGATAGCAAGAACACAAGCATACCTGTTGTACAAAGGCTCCACTCTCTGCTGCTTCTTTCTCCTGCTCAGTTTGGTTGGGTCCCCAAACTTGAAGAAGGCCGGTGCAAACTCCACCAGCCACTTGGGATCAACGGATATCACTTCTCTCGTGTACTCCTTCGTTGTCTGCACCAGCTCGTGGTAGATGATCCTAAAGTAGTGGGGAAGGTGGGTTGGGTGATCGCTGGTAACA
Source organism: Halisarca cf. caerulea (assembly GCA_963170055.1). Lineage (NCBI taxonomy): Eukaryota > Metazoa > Porifera > Demospongiae > Chondrillida > Halisarcidae > Halisarca > Halisarca cf. caerulea. The sequence goes on along the minus strand of CAUJGJ010000313.1, from coordinate 5,148,237 downwards.
AAATGACTGTTCTATCTAAGAAATACAAAATGTCCAAAACTTGTTGAGACTATGCATTGTTCCTTCCAGTTGGAAATTCAAGGCAGCAGTTGCCGATCATATTGAAATGAAAAAATTTAACATTATAAATATTCAAGGGTGGACAAAACTTCCTGGGGGAGGGGCAAATGTCCCCCCCTTACCACTCCCAAACGAAACCTAGCCATGCATGAATACAGATGTGCACATTCACACACACACACACACACACACACACACA
>CAUJGJ010000313.1:5130478-5140478 GCA_963170055.1 Halisarca cf. caerulea | reverse complement strand
CAGTACAGACGCATGTACAGCACTATATAGTACAGACGCATGTACAGCACTATATAGTACAGTACAGACGCATGTACAGCACTATATGAATGTCGGCACTGGTTGGAGGAGAAAGCACAGTTGAACTTGGATAGCGTGTACTGCCAGGGATAAACTAGATACGAACGTACTGACTATCAGAAGTACAGTGGAAATGCTTAGTAAATACCTGGTTTAGTACACACTCCTGGATAGTAGGTACTCCTCATTCTGTCCCTGTGTGTACCTCATGTACATAAACCAACCCTGATAGAAAGTACCTGGTTTAGTACACACTCCTGGATAGTAGGTACTCCTCATTCTGTCCCTGTGTGTACCTCATGTACACAAACCAACCCTGACAGTAAGTACCTTTGATAATAAGTACGGATTTTGTGTCCCCTTCGAGGTACGTACGTTCTTAGCAAGTTTTGCTGTATTTGAATGACAGCATTGGTCGGAGGAGAGAGTACAGTTGAACATGTGTGAGTACTGCCAGGTGCAACATAGTGAGTACTGCCAGGTGCAAACTAGATAAGTACCTACTACCAGAGGTACATACTCTTATCAGCGTCACTTTCCGTAGTGTGCACAAGGTGGGGAGAAAGCAAGGAGCACTTACTATCTAGGAATATGCATGCATTTGGTGCACAGAATAAGGGTGGTTTGTCGGTCATCTTTTGTGCAAAGCACTTGAATGTTCGGATAGCGTAAAAAGTAGCCATAGAGCATTTTGTCCCGACACACCCTCAATCCTCACTTCCTACTGTACATATACTAAAAATGGCAGCAGATTGAGGGTCTGGTATGAGACCATACGGAGGTTGTCCAGGTAACCAGGGACGAATGCACAGTGCAAAGCTCACTAGTGTCTACGTGTGAGATATTCGTTATGGACTACTCGTTACAAGTTGCAAAAGATCCCTATTACAGACACACACACAGTACATACATGTCAACTTTGATGACACTTTACTAGACCTCAGCACTAAAACCCAGTCACCTAACAGCTACGTAAGCCATCTGTGCCCCTCTGGATGTACGCACGCTATTAAAGGACTTTACACATACAAAAAAAAACAGAAAACACAATACAAGGAATGCTGCCAACTTGCCTTCATAGACAGGCTCATCTTGCTTCCGGTAATGGAGAGAACTTTCACCTTGACGCGATCTCCCTTGGCAACCACATCGGACACTCTGGAGACCCTCCCCTCCCGTCGGAGGTGAGAAATATGGACCAGTCCCTCGTGTCTCCCCCGTACCCCATCAAGCTGAACGAAGCAACCAAACTGCATCAAACTGGTCACCCTACCGCTGTAGACCTGGGGAGAGCAGTCAAGATACATATGTATTATATGTACAGTGGAACCCACTGAACACAAACTCGCTTAACACGAAATTTTGGTTAACATGAAAGTAGAAAATGACCCCTGCAATGCATTAAGTATTCCCAATTGTTCTGATAACATGAAATTCTGATAACATGAACACTTTTCATCAGTCCCTTAAGTTTCATGTTAAGTGGGTTCCACTGTACATTGAAGTACGTAAGAGCAAAGTACATACATACAGTGGGCCATCGTTTATCCAACCACGTGTTTCTCCTAAAATGTGTCGGATAAACAAGTTATTGGATTAATCAGGTTAGATTGCACACAGCTTAGCGATGGGGATTCACAGCATAGTGTCGGATAAATGTGGTTCTCAGATACACCAGTTTTGGACAAATCCAGTGTCACTGTACATACAAAGAGCTAGGAAATGCTACTGCAGTGTAAACTGTGATGTACGTACGTACGTACAGACAACGTATGCACAACATGTGCACTGTAAATTTCACACACTCTGTAATGTGCAACACATGTACGTACGTACGTATGTACAGCACAAAGCACACACAATCTCACATTGGAGACAACTGGTTGACTGGGCCTGTTGTCCTCTCTGTGATGTCGTCTACTATGGAAAGGAGATGTGGATCGGTCTCTGTCCCGTGATCTGCTTCTTCTCCGACTACGACGCCACTCGTAACTGGAGGACCTGCTTCTTCTTCGTCTTCTTCTCTCACGGCTCCTCGAACGAGATCGTGAACGAGATCGTGATCTTTCTCTTCTCCTTCCTTCCCTCCTCGATGAATCTCTCTCAATCTCAGAAGTTACAGTTGATTTTGACTTTGAGTCTTGAATGAGTGCTTCCAGCTGCACAGATATGTTCATCAACACATACGTACTCATACACACTGGCCCACACACACTTATAGTACACACAGTCACCAATGTATGCATGTATGTACGTACGTACATACGTATGTACATACAGTAAGTACATACAGTAAATGTACATATGTGTACACGTGTTTGTGTGTGTGTGTATGTGTGTGTGTGTGTGTGTGTGTGTGTGTGTGTGTGTGTGTGTGTGTGTGTGTGTGGCATGTGTGTACGTATGTACATATGCATTTATGCACCTGATTCATGGTATCCATGGCAACCTTTTCATCTTCAGTTGGCTGCAAAAGTGACATAGCTCTTTCAGGGTTGTCTGGCATAGCAAGACCAGGAAATTGTTTCTTCTTTACGTCCATAGGCCCTTTCTGCTGACTGTCAGTCTTGTCTCCTTCAATGGGTTCTTGCTTGACTGCAGAGGAGAATTACACATGGTGAAATCTCTGTTAAAGACATCGACTTGTGTACGTCTGCAACAATGACAACAGCTGGTACATCACAAACCTTTCTTCTTGGATGGTTTTGGTGGCTTCATCGTGTGAATAATCCGCAGCAAACTCTCGACTAAAGAGAGCTAATAAGAAAACTGTTGTTAGAAATGTACTGAAATGTGATACACAAACATACGTACAAATATTATTATGCATATCACATGTTTTTCTTTAGTGTGCTGTTTCAGGCATGAATATGCACACACACACACACACACACACACACACACACACACACACACACACACACACACACACAAACACACACATACACACATACACACACACACACATACAAAACACACACACACACAAACATGCACACACACACACACACACACACACACACACACACACACACACACACACACACACACACACACACACAAACACACACACACACATACACACACACACACACACACACACACACACAAACACACACACACACACACACATACGCACACACGCACGCACACACGCACGCACGCACACACACACACACACACACACACACACACACACACACACACACACACACACACACTGGAAATTCTGCTCCATTCTTGGCCAAAGCCTTTTTAAACTTCTCCACAGAGCTGTGCCTCCCAGCCAAAGCTATAATGAATTCAGCTAACAGTGGACAAGAAGACAGGAATGACACATACAGCACATGTGTCTATTGGCTCAAACCTCTTAGAACCTTCAATGACCCCTTAAAAAATTTCCTTCTCTTTCTATAGTAGGAAATTTAATTTTTGAGTGCATTGATGACAGCCAGTGGCAAAGAGACGAATTGCAAATGTGTTAAACAGAGGTGTAGATTCACCTTCGCCGTTATCTAAGACAATTTCAACCACGTTGTGAAACATACCTAAATCCTTGTCATTCAGACCAAGGTGATTTTCTAGCTCTGTACACACTTTGGAAATTAGGGACAGCTCTTCAAGTTTATCCAGTTCGTCCATTTTACGTTGCACTGTACCTAATATTCCATTCCCAAATCATTTCAAATCGGGACTTTTTCTTGCGTCTTGCGTTTCCGTACTGTCGATCTTGCTGCATGCTTCATTAGTTTCGAATAAGTGCGCTGTCTAACCATAGTATATACGGTCCTATATTGTTGATATAGCTCATTGAGTGGGCGCAATTCTCATTTCATCTTACTGCGAATATTGCAGCAACGTTATCTTAGAAGAATACAAATCCCCCCCCCCCCCCCCCGGCTCTCATTTTTAACTTATCCTGGCTGTATCGTGTGCAGCAATCAATCGTAGTTGTCAGTGTCTTCTTTACGACCAGCTGATAGGGACATAACCATAGCAACTAATCGATATCGCTCGGTACTAAGGAACATGAGTACTCTGATTAAATGCCTCATTGATGATCTAGTTATCGGTCGCCAAGGACTGACTTCCTCCCGACTGGGGACAAGCATGCAGCAAAGATCCATGGCTAATGAGGTAGGAAGGGCTTTCTTAGCAAAGCACACGCTTGTCAGACACCGGAGTGCATCAGCAAGATATTATTGTAAGCTTTTAGTTACCAAGCTGTCTTTTTTCTTCCCTGCCAGGAGTCCTACAGTGCACATTTGGCCATCACCAAGCCAAGCACTACGGGTAACCCTGTGTCCGAGGCCTTTTCATATTTCACCATTTAATATTATTTCTTGATTTGAATAATAATGGTCAGCACACAAGACTTTGATCAAAAAATATTAATTACCTAAATTGATTTCTTCCTTTTATCCCGTATTATCAACTAATTAATCCAATTAATAATTGCTGCATAAAACCACTACACATGGCTAGAGTAATAACTCTCTCAAAACTACAAAGAGGTGCTAGACGTCTGATGTCTTCTTAGAAATCCATCTAGATCTACCTACAGAATGCTTCCGTCCGCAATATGATCATAAACCTTCGTCAAGCATTTGCATGGTGCAGCAATTCTGGTTGCATTATGTTTGAGTATCTATGATAGGATCAAGTTCAGAATTCATTAACCGTATAAAACCGAGTATAAAACCACATCTATGTAGATACAAAGCGGCGAAGGTCGAGGGGGTGTGTCGTCAGGCCAGGTAACGCCCCCAACCCGAAACCGTAATGATAGGGTCTGTGTAAGGTTTTGGGTACAAACTTAACCACTCCCACCTTCCAGGTTAGGAAGGAAGCAGCTCAGGTATTTGGAAACGTTTGTGAGAATTCGTCTCTTATTAGCCCTGGGATGGCGGCAGCGATTCAGAACGGCATGGAAGAAGAAGACACTTTCGCGGACAATTTCGTTCCTTTAGTGAATAGCCACAACAGCATAGCAATTCCTAGCCACACAGGTGGTCGTACGTACATTAGCACGTCCAGTATTAACGAAAACACGCTCCACGAGTGCCTAGGTGATAGATCAGAAGAAGGCTTTATCCCAACTTCGTCGACAAACAAGGAATCAATGAGACAAGGACATAATTTTTTGAAAGTCAACAAGAAAGAGGTATATGCTGGGGAAGACATCAACATTTGTTGGAACGTGACGGAGCCATGCAGCGCCAACGACTGGATTGGCATATTCAAGTCAGGTGAGTAGTTGGGAGACGGAGTGAGCTGCGTGCAAGCTAACCTACAAAGTCCCCTGATAATGATAATTCTCCGATTTTTCTCGAATAATGCGCCCGTCTGTCTAGATATGGACAAGCGAAGACGCTAGTTTTAACCACGTTGTCTCTGTTCCACGTTTTCTATACATTCAGTCAGTTACTCTGCCCAAGCGGCGGGCTTTGTCCAAGCGAGTACTTTTTTGTTGCTCTTTGCGCTATTACAGCAACGAATTAAGATATAATTTCATAGACTCTACAACAGAGAGTAACTTTGAGAGTTAGTTTGAAACACACACACACACACATACACACACACACACACACACACACACACACACACACACACACCATATAGATCTGAAAAACCGAGGCAAGGAATATTCACACAGTATGTTTTGTATTCATGCAGCAATACTATTCCGGGCTGCTTGAGAAGCAGCTGCATAATGTACGAATTAGTGGGAGTCGATTGGCAAAAAGAGTATTAAAATTGTGGGTGTACTGGAGCAGAGCTGGGGTGGTGGAGCCCCTTGTGGTTGTGTGTTGATCCTTGACCCATGTTGTTGTTGTTGAGGTGGTGGTCACATGATGTCATGTGTGCTTCTTGAGGGGTGTGTTTTGGTGTGTGTGTGTGTGTGTGTGTGTGTGTGTGTGTGTGTGTGTGTGTGTGTGTGTGTGTGTGTGTGTGTGTGTACATGTGTTTTCTGTTTGTCTTCATGTGTACTCAGTTCTCAATTTTTATGTATGTTTTTTAAAATCTTTGAGGTGTGTACGTACACACACACACATGCACATCATACATGCGTAAATGTTAACACCTTCAAAATTGGTCCTTCAACCCGGGGGCATGCTTCTGAGTCCTGTTACTGTCAGCTGTTTGCAGATGTTGTGCGTTTTGTTACTTGTCTGTAGACTATTGTAGCATTGTTCATGTTACAGGCAACATGTCCAACACTCTGTTCATCGTCTGTGAGAGTGTATGGATGTCTTTTGTGTGGCAATGTTTGTGTACATTGTACTAATATGCATGGTCATCTTTTTTGTGAGGGTGAATGTACCTACACATGCGTGTAGCATTCTGTGTTGTGTGTGTGTGTGTGTGTGTGTGTGTGTGTGTGTGTGTGTGTGTACATGCATGTATATACTATTTGGGGCTACGAAGTGTACTAGAAGCAAAAGCATGACTTTGTTTATTGTGTGGGTGGCCGTTTCGTTTCATGTCATCCCTAAATATGGACTTGTACTCCAGTCTGTAATACATAAAGGTACATACGTATGTATGTAATTGCATATGTATGTACATTTGCGTGTACATACATATAATTTATTAAAGTATCCTTTCTGTATGCCCTTATGTGTAAGTGCACAATACATCAGCTCATTCCTCCAAACAGTGCTTATTGGGACATTTGGATAAACATTGCATTGTTAGTGATAACAAATCTTTTCAGTGCAAATTTGATTGTGGTATTTCCACGCACGTACGTATGTATGCACGTACGTACTTCCCCACTTATTGTGTCACTGTTTTTTCTGCATCCATCTATACTGTACAATGCCTGTACTTGCATTTCTCCCGATGACATCATGCATCAAGGGAGCTGCCAGGGCAGTAACTAGTACATAATATGTGCGTACGTATGTACACATGTACAGGCACTGTACTGGTGTGTAGTGTACAGTGCCTGTACAAGTGTGTAGTGTACGTACAGTGCCTGTACACGTGTGTAGTGTACAGTGCCTGTACACGTGTGTAGTGTACAGTGCCTGTACATGTGTGTATAGTGTACAGGCACTGTACATGTGTGTGTAGTGTACAGTGCCTGTACAAGTGTGTAGTGTACAGTGCCTGTACAAGTGTGTAGTGTACAGTGCCTGTACAAGTGTGTAGTGTACAGTGCCTGTACATGTGTGTGTAGTGTACAGTGCCTATACATGTGTGTGTAGTGTACAGTGCCTGTACATGTGTGTGTAGTGTACAGTGCCTGTACATGTGTGTGTAGTGTACAGTGCCTGTACATGTGTGTGTAGTGTACAGTGCCTGTACAAGTGTGTAGTGTACAGTGCCTGTACAAGTGTGTAGTGTACAGTGCGTGTACACATGTGCATACTGTATGTGATGAGTATTAACTACGTATGTATGTATGTATATGTACCTTCATACATGTGCATGTACATATAATATATATGCTGTAAACTGCGTAGTAGATACGTATATATATACTTGTGTGTGTAGTGTACGATGCTTGCAAGTGTGTGTGTGTGTGTGTGTGTGTGTGTGTGTGTGTGTGTGTGTGTGTGTGTGTGTGTGTAGCTACACCACATTTGACATGGTTGTGTTAACTGTTTGGGTTAGAACAGTTCTAAGGGAACACTTGTGCATACGTACGTGTGTACATGTGCTGTTCTGTGTAGTAGATTGAATGTCTTCAATGTCTGCTTGTATTGTGTATTTGGTTTCTGTTCACATACAGAGGAACCTCTTACATCAACTCCCCTAAGAGTGGAAACCTCTCCATAACAGACCATGTTTGTGAAACCAAATAGATTGCAATATATATGAAATAGCCTCTGAATAGTGGAAACCTTTGTATAACAAACTGTTTTCCAGGTCCCAAAGTGTCCGTTATGGAGAGGTTCTGTTGTAGATACGTACATACGTATTGCGTATGTTTATTCTGATGTTGGTATCTACGACTTCAGCTCTTGAATGTGGTACGAGTGTTTCAGTTTCAGAGTTTGAGTGATACACTGGAAAGGGTTTGAGAGGTGTGACGTGGAGGGTGGGGGTTCGAATTTCTGTTCATTTCTATCTCCCTGGGGTTGTCTCAGTACCATGGAGGGTTGGGGAGGAAGGGGAGAGCAGGGGAGAGGGTGGAGGGGAGGGCAGAGGAGGGAGGAAGGAGTAGAGCAGAAGGGAGCAGAGGGTAGAGGGAGGAGAGCAGGGGAGAGGGTGGAGGGGAGGAGGGAGTAGAGCAGAAGGGAGCAGAGGGTAGGGTGTAGATCCCATTCTCATAGACAGTAGAATTTCTTTTCGTACCAGCTACCATCTGACTTATGTATGTAATCATCTGATTTTATGCGTACACTCGTAAGTATACGTATGTACATATGTACACATGTGTACATGTACATTTGTATATTTGTATGTTCTAATGTACTCACTCATATACGTACGTAGTGCTCCCTACTCTATCCCTACCACATTTACAGTATATACGTACGCTAACATTTCTGATTGGAAGTACGTACGTACGTACATATGTACTATTAAAAGTATGCAGGTGTGGATGTGGTGTACTCTTCAAGTACCTACGTATGTGCACAATACCTGCGTATGTGTGTGCGGTTTTCCTTTCATGCGTCCGTGTGCTCACTTGTCCAAGAATCTCGACATGTTTGCCATTTATACAAGTTACTTGGCTTTCATCCCTGGGCACTTGTTAGACTTCTGTGTATGTATGCTTCCTTGAAGTCACCTCCGTGTGAGGAGGGAAGCCATCAGTGGTGCAGTCCCATTGAGACAAGCTTGGGAATCAAACAGCACCCTGCGCCTAAACATCCTATTCATTGGCATTGTGCAAGGAGGACAGACACTCAGAAAAGTGTCTGAATGTGCTCTATTGTGTGTGTGTGTGTGTGTGTGTGTGTGTGTGTGTGGTGTGAATGTACTTACACACACACACACGTATGTACATACATATGAACTTGTATAGTGTTTCCATATGTGTTAGTACGTACATGTGTGTACTAACGCATATGGGTTGTCTGCATGTGGTAAAGTGCTGATTGCCAGTGTGTGTACATGTGTATGCTTGTGTGTGTGTGTATGTGTGTGTGTGTGTGTGTGTGTGTGTGCTGTGTGTGTGTGTGTGTGTGTGTGTGTGTGTGTGTGTGTGTGTGTATGTGTGTGTGTGTGTGTGTGTGCTGTGTGTGTGTGTGTGTGTGTGTGTGTGTGTGTGTGTGTGTGTGTGTGTGTGTGTGTGTGTGTGTGTGCTGTGTGTGTGTGTGTGTGTGTGTGTGTGTGTGTGTGTATGTGTTAGTGTGTACTCTATGTAGTTGCAGAAACAACATACCAATTTGTATTTTCTGATGACTACATTATTAATCCGTTCATCCTTCCATCCATAGATCCATCATACATACATACACATATATGTACATTCGTATGCATGTAAATGTAAATATAAAAATATATATTAAAAAATAAATTTTTATATTAAATATAAAAGTATCAATGTACATATGTAGTTACATATATTATATACATACATACATACATACTTACATATGTATGTATGTATGTATTATAATACTTATGTACTGTACACAAGTACGTGTATGTGCATGGGCAAACGTGTACCTAAGGACAAGTATTATTGTATGCACCTGTGTGGGGGTGGGTGCAGGCAAAGTGTATGTGCACGCGCGCACGCACACACACATACACACACACACACATACACACACACACACACGCACACACACATACACACACACACACACATACACACACACACACACACACACACACACACACACACACACACACATACACAAACACATGTACACACACACACACACACAGCACACACACACACACATGCAAACACACACACACACACACACACACACACACACACAGACACACACGTACACACACACACACACAC
>CAUJGJ010000313.1:5122978-5125478 GCA_963170055.1 Halisarca cf. caerulea | reverse complement strand
TTTTTTGGGCAAAACAGAGCTTTGGATCCAAGACTTTCTGACATTTGACTTCACTTGGTCAGTGCGTGTGTGTGTGTGCATGTGTGTGTGTGTGTGTGTGTGTGTGTGCGTGTGTGTGTTTTGTGTATGCATTCAAAACATTAGCCTAATTTTGATTCATTATTTCCACCTCAGTACACACACACTGGAGCTGTGCAAAAGAATACCAAGTGATCACGTTTCGGGTTCAGTCACCTTTACTGTCAAGGTTTCAAAGGGCACGCCCCTTTCCAACACTGCATCCCCGCCCCCCATATCCCCGAACCACTCACTGGAGGTATCACCGGAGGTTGACAGTATCGGCTCTTCCAACACTGGGTTCAAGGTGACGCGGATACCCCTCAACGACGAGTGTCCCAATCCGGACCTGGTTCGAGACTTCACTCCATCTCCCATCCACTTCTGTGAGATTCAGGGATACCCATACAACTCGGTGAGATCCCAACGCGAGTGGAGCATAAGTAGCGATGTAAGCATTCGAACTCTCGAAGCATTGGACATTGTAAAAAATGGTGGCATTGGGGAAAGTCCCTTAGAGAGTGAAATGCCTGATGTACCAATCTCTCAACAGCTTCTTACATCCCCGGATGCGATTCAAACTCCTTTAGATGAGGCTGGAAGAGACAGTAATGTAGACCAAGTAGAAGAGAAACTGTCAAACCCTCCTTCTTTCATTGTTAACCACGAAGAGCAGAGCAACGTGGTGTCGCCTAGTTCGAACAAAAGTGACGACTTCTTCTTAGCTACTTCTGATGTTTCTACACCGTCGCCTGTCGTCAAGGAGGTGCCGACTGTACAAAATGAAGTCAAACACGAGGAGAATGCAGTTCTCGTGACACCACCTGATTCCCAGCCCATGGAGACAAAGCAGACACAAGTCGAGGAAGAAACAGCTGGTATGGTCTCTGTGGCCCTTCTTGTGTCAGCTCCAACAAGTGTCCAAGAGAAAGTTGAAACCAAGGATGACGGCAAGGTGTCGAAGAGCAAGCTTCTGCATCCTCCCTCTGACCGTTCTCCACTCACAAGGCGAGTGGGGACACTTCCAGCTAAATTTTCATCTTCAGATGTACCTGTAGTAGCCTCGGAATCATCAGATGAAGACTCAGAGCATGAGATGGAAACACAGCTAAACCTAATGAGAAGCCATCTTCGTCACAGTCGCAGACGATATTCGATGAGGCACAGGAAGGAGGGTCCGAGAGAGCGACGAGGAGGAGAGGATGAGGGAACACTCGAACGTGTGTCGGCCCTCCAGCGAAGTGCCACCATCTCCGGAGCAAGGAGGGCATACCTGAAAGGACGCTACTCCAGGAAACAAGGGGAAACAGACACACTAACCAGAGATTCTGAATTGAGTCAGTCACAATGTGAGTTTAGTATACGTTAGTCGCAATGTTTGTTTAGTACAGTCAAACCTCGTTAGTGAGTACACCTGGGGACCCTCCAAACTGCTACTCACTATCAGTAGTACTTGCTAACCATATAGATTAGTATTATGGGTTATAAGCTGGGGTATCGTATCCTTTTACTTCCTAACCAGGTATTACTCAGTGTTCTCACTAACCAGGTTCTACTGTATACAGTAGTCCCAATGTTAGTTTAGTATACTGTGAAGCCTCTGTTATCTGACACCTCTATAATCCGACATTCTCTCTAATCCGACCATCTTATGAGATACGGTTACCATACTGAAGTATGCTAAGAGTCACTCTGTAATCTGACATGTCATCGAACACCACTGAGTGTCGGAGTAGAGAAGTTTCACCGTACCGGCCTATACTGCTACTGTACTAAGAGAGAGACCATGATGTAGCAGCTCTGTATGGAGTCTTGTATCCTGGTGTGGGGGCGAATTATGGGTGGATCAAAGGAAAAAGTGTGCTGACATTTGTGATGTAGCTCAGGTCACTGATATACGCACACTTCCTAATTGATGTCAATTGAGGGCAATTAATAGTGTAAGTGGCTAAAACTGATCAACTCTAGATGAGACTGTACACACCAACAGTCAACAGTGAATGGTTGCCAGGATACAAATTAGTTATATCATGTCCAGGTGTGCTACAGCAGAAATACAGTGCTGACTGACCGAGGGCGAGGTCATCAGCACTGTATTTCTGCTGTAGCACACCTGGACAGGATATAACTAATACATACACTGTGTGTGTTGCCCACAGAGTGTCAGATTATCAAGGTCCCACTGTACACTGAATGTTACTTGTTGCCCACAGAGTGTCAGATTATCAAGGTCCCACTGTATACTGAATGTTACTTGTTGCCCACAGAGTGTCAGATTATCAAGGTCCCACTGTATACTGAATGTTACTACCATACATACGTACATTCATATTTACATTTGTGTGAATTTTTGTGTGAATGTGTGGGTGGGGGATTGAGAATCCATGTATGTGGTGGTCAGTGAAAACCCCTAGTGGTTTTGGGAGAGTTCCAATTTAGACAT
>CAUJGJ010000313.1:5100478-5115478 GCA_963170055.1 Halisarca cf. caerulea | reverse complement strand
CAAAATGCATCTATGACGTATATATGCAATACATTGTGTTGTGTTTGAGCTTGTCCGTGTACATGCACTGGCTGGTACAACTCCTTCTTCGACCTCGATTCACAGGTCTCACACCTGCTTCAATCGTCTGGACCTGCCTCCCTACAACTCTTACGAGGATCTGTTTGAGAAACTCCTGCTCGCCATTGAAGAAGGAGGGACATTTGGCATTGAGTGATATCTCTTCATCTGTACACAGAAACACTACTGAAACACCAGTAGTGTTTCTGTATTGTGGCATTATGTTGTACAGTTATGGTACAGTGACTACATCAATGTTTTGTATAATAAACAATCATTATTCTCAGTTTGCATCTGCTATACCGCTCTCATCAATAATTATTTTGAATATTCATTTGTTGCAAATGTACAAATTCATCTATTTTTGCCTATTAAACAATTTCCTTTTGTATTGTAAGGTACTATTGTTCTTTTGTGATGTTTATTGTGAGTGAATGAACACACAAGACATGTATACAATTCAGTATTTTCTCAATTCCAAATTTAATGTGATGATGCATGGTCAGCTCCGTGGTTGCCTTCATTTCTTATCACATCCTGTGAGACTGCACGTTGTTCCTTCCGGGCAGCAGCGGATGCGGTCGGGGCAGCACACGGCATTCGGAAGAGGACAGCATCCATACTTCCCACTGGACAGCTGACAACAGGTGTTGCCATCTGGACACTCCCTCTTTCCTCCTGAATGGGAGATGGCATCCAACATAATGAGAACATCGTGATGGTATCCACAAGTTGCAAATGAAACTGATAATATACAATGGAAGTATGCATGGTCACGCCTCATTCACCCTACACAGGTTCATCCGGAAACCTGATTATCCAACCCTCTGTTGTGATCCCATTACCAAGCTGTATATACAAATCTACACCTGGTTTATGTGACACATTTCATGAGGGACAGATACGGGTGGACAATCGAGGGCTCACTGTTTACCAGCAACCAATAACTAAAAAACAGCATCACAAAATGAAAGAGGTTTTACAATGTATGGTAAACTGAACTCACTCTAGACTAATGACCCAATCCATTGACTGTTCAGTACAATAAGATCTATTCTACTGCACGTATGGAGACACCATAGACTCGGGTTAAGAAGCGCATGCGCCTATCACTCTGGGAGTGGCAAGGGAATATGCACCTATTGTAATATGCACCTATCAAAAGTGTATGCCTCATACAGAGGGTGTGCTTCTTAACCCAGTCTATGGTATACAGTCAGACCTCACTTATCTGCACCTCAGATATCCAATTCCCTCATCTTCCGCAGTAGTTTCTATTGGAACAAATCTGCAATAATCCTACTGTACACTATACTACTGCTCCCTCATTTATCCAGTTCCCTTTGCTTTATCCATAATTCCATCCAGAACAGATGTGTGCAGATAAGTGAGGTCTGACTGTACAGACAGTAATGCATATATTAGTACAGTGAATTCTAATTAAAGTGGCACTGCTTTTATGGCCTGACCTTCTACCATAGTTAAATTTTCGGTCCACACTCCAAACGCACTAGAAGTGACTTCTTGCTATTATGTAATCCTAAATGCATGTCCATCATCCCTACATAAGGAGCACTACCGCACTCCACAATATGCTCGTGAATTAGTTGAATTGGCTGTTACAGGACCGATACACTTGGACAATCCTCCACTACTTATCAACATGAATTGTGGTGGGTTGACAATGCAAAAATCTCTGTACAATAACCTACTTAACAGCTATTCGGGTCACCAACCATATTGGTTGTGAAAGTGAATACAGTTACAGAGCTAGAAATAGCTGCCTGCCATCTGCCATTTTCCGAACAAAACATGAATATGGCTGACCAAAATTGAGTTGGGTCAGCCATTTGGCTGACTACTGAACTAAGAGCTGAGTCTCTGATATCGGCTATTACAGTTGAGTGCCAATTTGTTTTGCCAATCTCAAGGTTTAGTCCTAAAGATTCCTTTGCATTATGTATGTACACATGTACACATGTACATAATCTCTGATGGTTAGAAATGGCTGACCAATTTTCAAAATGTCCTACCAATATAATTCTGGGTCAGCCAATTGTCCTAGCAAAGGTCAAATGCTATTTCTACCGCTGCAGTTATACTGGTGACAAGTGAAACCTCTCTAATCCCATATGGACAACCAGGGTAGTCACCAGAAAAGAAATCGAAGAGGGTGGCATTTGCTTAAGTCAGTGGTAGGCTAATGCACAGCTGCCATTATCCTGGTTCACTTCTGCTATATTATTAGTATTGAGTTCCTCGTCTGCATTAGCAACAATCACGTGGAGTGCATGGGGAATTTGCTCAAAGTCCATGAGCTGGTGCCTATGAGCGCTTTTCAAAATAGAGAATGAGAATCATTTGCATGGATATAAACAGTGTCAGTTTTACTCAAATTGTTTCAACAAAGAAAGAATGGACTGTACTTAAAATGGAAAATATGGTCTAAGCTAAAATTTAAGCAGGGGGGCTCACCCTGCTTAAAAGGGCTGGCGAGAACACTGGACAACCATAAAACAGAGATTCCCAATCGTGGTGGATTAGAGAGGTTTGACTACAGGATACAAACTGACATGGCATGCAAATTAAAACGCAAACATGCATGGACAGTGTATGCAATAGCATGCATACTTGTGCCAAGTGACGCAGTCACACCTGGTTTATCCGAAAACCTCATTTATCTTTCCCTCTGCTGTGAATCCCCATCATTAAGTTCCATACAATCCAACCTGATTTACCCAACACCTGGTTAATCCAACATATTTGTTGGCAACAAAATTAACGTGGTTGGATAAACAAGGGCCCGATATATATGCAAAAGCATACTGAAGTGCTTGATGCAGCAAGTAGAGAACCTGGACACATGATGTCTTTCATCTCCTCATTGGTCTTCTTGAAAGGATTCATCTTTAACAATGGAATGATGCTAAGCGTCTCTCTTTTGTCCGTGCACGTACCTGTTGAGGCATCACAGTAGTAGTCGTTGGGGCAGCAGTGAATATGGTCGGGACAACACACAGCATTTGGCATGGGACAGCATCCATAGCTGTCATTCTTCTGCAAGCAACATGTCTGCTCGTCCGGACACTGCACTTTTCCACCTGAATTTTTATCGAGACAGGTCGTGAAACACTAACAAGTGCTCCAGGCAAGGCTTATATGAAATAGTGTATGCGAATCATAGTCTCGCGGCGCCAGACCACTCCCCTCCATTTTCACGGGGGAAGTGGTCTGGCGCCGCGAGACTATGCGAATCAGGATATACACTGCAGTGAACGAAAGCAGTAACAAATACAGAAAAATATAGAAAGATAGAGGCAAGGGAGGAGAGGGGAGAAAAGATGAATATATACCTAAGCAGTGAGGAAGTCAAGTGTACTAACCAGGACAAACGACGTTCGTTAGGTTGTCGATCTTGCTGGAGGGATTCTTCCGAAACAAAGGAATAGGGTCACTCCCACCCGTTTCATTGCACGTACCTGTAGCCAAGTCGCACGTGTAACCGCTGGGACAGCAGTGGACGTGATGGGAGCAGCATACAGCATCACTGAATGGGCAGCATCCGTACTTGCCGCTAGTCACCTCGCAGCAAGTGTTGTCGAAGGGACATTGGCTGCGCCCGTCCGGACAAATGACGCTGCTTTTTTCCGCTCCGTAAGTCTTGCGGAGCGCGAAAGGAGTCGACTGAACCCGGGTACCCGCAAAGAAGCACGGGGCAAGTAAGCAAATGAGGTGCAGAATTATCATCGTCGAGTCCGCCAAAATAACTCACTCAATCGTAATTTGGTGTAACTATTTTTATACAGTAACTACAGCATTGCTACATATGTAAAATCGAAAGCGCAGTAGTATAGAATATCTATGGCCCTGGTGAAAGCAACCGATACTCTACCGCCAGCTCTTCAGCCTCTTGTAGGAAACGATTCTGCCGGTTCTACACACTACAGCACCACTGGAGGTCTAGATCAGAGACATGCATTCTCGAATACCTATGTGCAGATTAGGCCATGCATATAGTCTATGATTAGGGCATAGGATGATGTCACTACCCGCCTCACATCAGTCTAGTACCCACTCTGCTATCATAGATATTGTTGCAGTATCTATGCTGATTCATTACACATGCAGTGGTGGAATTAGTTTAATTGAACAGGATAATATTACGCCTGTATAGCTTGTGTATGTGTATGGAATGGTGCTGCTTTGGGCCTTGGTGGTTGACCCTAGTCCTCATTGTGAGCACGGCGCACTAGAATTCTAATTATCTATATACCTATCTATCCATCTATCTTAGTCTTGCAGCACCGGACTACTTTCATCCTTGAAAAATTGAGAGAAAAATATCTCAAGGGAGGAGTGGTGGTGCTGCGAGACTAGATGTATACCATTGACCTTAACAAAACCGCATGAAGGAAGCACTGACACATCGCATATACCAGAATCTGTGCACATTTGATGTGCAATTGGGCCATCAATCTCGGGAAGATCAAGTTTATCAAATGAAGGGATTAGCATCGCATATTGCCATTTTCAACTCAAACTTTTTGGCAAGCAGATTAGTGGTTTTAGCACATTACGAGTGAGGGTGCAGCTTATTGAGATTTCATTGTATTTGACAAAATCGACATTATGCCATACTTGCTCTACACCAGAGGATAACAGTCATGTTGAAGCACACAATCATGAATAACATATCACATAAACATCCTACTCCTAACAAAGGTTCATAGTAGTTGGTCACATCTCTACAAGCTATTTGGCTCTGCTTCTTTCTTTAGAAACAACGGCATGACAGAAGTTCCCCGAGTGCACGTACCAGCTGATACATCACAAGTGTACCCGTTTGGACAGCAGTGAAGATGGTCAGAGCAGCACACGGCATTTGGTAGAGGACAACATCCCCATTGCCCGCTAGCTAGTTTACAGCACGTGTCATCACCGGGACATTGGCTTTGATCGCCTGGGCACATAGTGTTTGGTTCCGCTTTGACGACAGGCTTTGAAGGGTTCTTCTTCAAGAAAGGGATGGAATTTGCTCCCCGGGTGCACGTACCAGCTGATACATCACAAGTGTACCCGTTTGGACAGCAGTGAAGATGGTCGGAGCAGCACACGGCATTCGGTAGAGGACAACATCCGTATTGCCCGCTAGCTAGTTCACAGCACGTGTCGCCGGTTGGACATGTGCTCCGCTCGTCTGGACAAACAATGTTTGGTTCCGCTTTGACGACAGGCTTTGAAGGGTTCTTCTTCAAGAAAGGGATGGAATTTGTCCCCCGGGTGCACGTACCAGCTGATACATCACAAGTGTACCCGTTTGGACAGCAGTGAAGATGGTCGGAGCAGCACACGGCATTTGGTAGAGGACAACATCCCCATTGCCCGCTAGCTAGTTTACAGCACGTGTCATCACCGGGACATTGGCTTTGATCGCCTGGGCACATAGTGTTTGGTTCCGCTTTGACGACAGGCTTTGATGGGTTCTTCTTCAAGAAAGGGATGGAATTTGTCCCCCGGGTGCACGTACCAGCTGATACATCACAAGTGTACCCGTTTGGACAGCAGTGAAGATGGTCAGAGCAGCACACGGCATTTGGTAGAGGACAACATCCCCATTGCCCGCTAGCTAGTTTACAGCACGTGTCATCACCGGGACATTGGCTTTGATCGCCTGGGCACATAGTGTTTGGTTCCGCTTTGACGACAGGCTTTGAAGGGTTCTTCTTCAAGAAAGGGATGGAATTTGTCCCCCGGGTGCACGTACCAGCTGATACATCACAAGTGTACCCGTTTGGACAGCAGTGAAGATGGTCGGAGCAGCACACGGCATTCGGTAGAGGACAACATCCGTATTGCCCGCTAGCTAGTTCACAGCACGTGTCGCCGGTTGGACATGTGCTCCGCTCGTCTGGACAAACAATGTTTGGTTCCGCTTTGACGACAGGCTTTGAAGGGTTCTTCTTCAAGAAAGGGATGGAATTTGTTCCCCGGGTGCACGTACCAGCTGATACATCACAAGTGTACCCGTTTGGACAGCAGTGAAGATGGTCGGAGCAGCACACGGCATGTGGTAGGGGACAACATCCCCATTGTCCGCTAGACAGTTCACAGCACGTGTCGCCATCGGGACATTCGCTTTGCTCGTCTGGACAAATGACATTCTTTACTCCGTGAAATCCTCGAAAGGTCAGAGGAGACGAATAGACAACTACAAAGAAGGTCAGAAAACAAGCCACAACAAGATTGGTCATCCTCTTCGGTTCTCGGGCGTTTCTTGCAAGGACTCGGTTATTGAAGCTGGTCACGAGGGCAGTGGCGTGAGTGGGCGTCCGCCCACGCTCGCACGTGATCCGATAAATACAATGATTATCACGAAACATTAGGTATAAGTAGGCTGAGGCTACTAGGTGTGAACAAAGTTCAGAACCTCGCGAGACTGTGTTGCTGAATTGTGTGATGATAAAAGTGATTGATGTGTTGTGCTCCAGTATGTATCATTGTCACCCTTTTGTCTGAGCATAATTATGGACAAATCCAACGCAGGCTAGGTGGTCACTGACTCGTTGGTACAGTACATGGTTACCTTTGTTGACCACCTTGCTTCTTATATATGTACATAAATTTATAGGTAACATACGTGCTATGAGCATATCTTCAATTTTGACAGTGTGTAAATTTAAACTTGCAGACATGGAGATTGAGCCGGACTGGGGAATATAATTATGAAGAGTTGCTGATGTTAGTCTTGAATGTACTGATGATCTCAAGCATGCTATGTGTTGCATGATTTGTATGCTGTTTTGCTGGACTGGCCACATTTGATGACAAATACCAGTATCCCAGTTCATTTATATCCATTCAATGACATACTGCTTGTGGTAAAAAGTAATTATAATAATGAGTTGGTCATATACAACTTGATGTGTGGCAGTGTGTGTGTCTGACAGTGTGTCTTGCATAATCATACCCCAAACTCTATAGCTCTAATTCACTTTGGTTCTGCCATTCAGGCTGCAAGTAGATAAGTATATGTTTGAGAATGTTGCCATCTTGGCTCAGTGTTGTACTTGTGAATGGTTACATTGGTATAGGTGGGTGAAATACCATATTATTGCCAAATAGCCTAGTTACAAAAATCACGCATGCAGCAATAATAGGAGTCTGATGAGGTTCAAAGGCCCAGGACACAGAATTCCCCAGTCCAAAATTAAAACTGTTTGGTGGGTTTTAGCAGGGCCAGAGAGGACGAAACTCAGCTGACCAGTGTGCCCCTGTAATCGCTAGTTGCGAGTAGGGGTTCAATTAATCTGGGCAACTTGGTCTTCCATAAGTCACCAAAGAACATTTCAGCTTCTGGGATAGTCAATCTTCCAAATTCATCTCATCCTTTTGAGCTTGTACTCTCTCCCTCAAGCAAACTGTGTATGTGAGTGAATCATTTCTTCGAAGTTACACATCAGGTCGTCTTCACTTCTCACCACCACGTGGTCGCCGCCATCTTGATTGATCTTATCTGATATATACCTATTATTCTGGAAACTATGCTGGCAAATCAGCATCAGCCCTAGTTATAGGAAACACAAGTAACAAACACATACAAGCATAAACATACAAATAGTATAAAGTGATAGGGCATGCATAGGAGTATAGGATAATGCGCCTCCATTACAACACAGGAGAAGGACTAAGGGCATGTAGTTGGGGGCTTGGTTCTTGCTCCTCCTATTGTAGACACTGACTAAACACTGATGGCATTGACAGCGG
Organism: Halisarca cf. caerulea; assembly: GCA_963170055.1. Taxonomy (NCBI): domain Eukaryota; kingdom Metazoa; phylum Porifera; class Demospongiae; order Chondrillida; family Halisarcidae; genus Halisarca; species Halisarca cf. caerulea. Next base: position 5,107,654 of record CAUJGJ010000313.1, on the reverse strand, counting down.
ATCATACGAGGGAGAAACTAAGTCTGCAGCGGATCCCTGCATATTATAGTTCTATCAATGTGATGACATTGTAGTGAGACTCACCACGTCTCTCATGCACCAATGAGGGATGCAAAACACTCGTGTGCTGTTTCAAATATACGTACATCAACTACACAAATTATATGTTGCATGGATGTGGTGATCATAGCCTAGCTAGCTAGTCTGGTATAGCCGACCCATAGACCCATTCCCACTCGGCAATTTTCAGAGACTGCATGATGTCAGTCTGCAAACATGGCCAAGCGGGAATGGGTCAGCTGACCAGACTAGCAAGCTATACTATAGTGGTCAGTGATCACTGTCCATCTGTCATGATGCTCTGCTCTCGTTCATTCTGAATTTAACACTATCACAAAGCAAATTCTTGATTATTCCTAGATACAGGGGGACCTCCCTATTAAAGACACTTTGGAAACTGAAAGTTTGTTATGAGAAGTTCCATTACATTCAAATCACCTTAAAGAGAATGCCGATGTAACAAATTCCAGCCACAACTGCTTAGATCTACATCAAATAAATGTAAATTTGTTGATGATTCGATCCGGACATTATAATTCATCACAAGTGGTTGAAAGATCAGCATAAAAGTACAATGTCACGATTGCTTGATGAAAAATCGTGACATGTGTTATTTGTCCAAAGATGAAACCCTCCATATCGATCCAGCATGTCTCTACCATTAGCACACATCTTTTACCCACTACCCTGTTTTCTCAACTGGCTATGTCCGTCATTCTATCAATGGAGGAGAGCAGGTCTGGAAGCAAATTACTAGAATATTCCACTGTCTGAGTTTATCAAATGAACTGTAAACACTAAAATAACAAGAAGAGCAATAGAGAAAAACACTTTGGGCAACCACTCGCAACAAAACCAGAGAAGCATCTGACGTGAACTGTAGTAGGTAAAGTGTGAGCTGCAATGTAGTTACAAGTTACAACGGTACATTCTTAAACAAAAATGAAACAGATTCTCCATTGTGTGTTCTTCGAATCGCTTCAGCTAAAATAGTGCAGATGTCAATAACCTATTACAACAAGAATGAGAGCGCAAGTAAACTATACCACATTGCAGATTAACACAGTCTTAGCTGTTGCAACACATGCATGAATGTGTGCACACGCACACGCACACACACAAACACACACAAACACACACACCACACATACACAGTCATACACACCAAACACACCCACAAACACATATACACACACACCACACCCACTCACCACACCCACACACCCACACAACTTCCCACACCCACATACACATACACAAGCATACACACATATACACACAAACACACACACACACACACACACACACACACACACACACACACTAACAGCTGGACTCTCCTCACCTGTATCTTGTGACATTCTGTGCAATTCCGGTCTTGAGGAATGGTGTTGGTAACTACAAAGGCCTCGAGATCCGAATCCATGATTCTCTGTAAGGCTGGCCCTGACAGTATCCCATGGGTCATGATGGCAAATATCTTCTTTGCATTTGCTTCCTTGAGCCTATCACGCACAAAGCCACACCAAATATACAAGCTTAAGTAAAATCACTGTGCAGCAACAGTAAGACGAGGTAAGTCACATGTACACACACGAAGTACACGTACTTCTGAGCTGCCAGTAACACAGTACCACAGGTGTCGGCCATGTCATCAATCAAGATGGCCGTCTTTTCGTTAACATCTCCAACAAGTACCATGCTGGCTACTTCATTGGCCTTCTTACGCTGGAGGACAGGAAATGAATGACAACAGCAGATAACATCCACAGTGTACAATGTGGAGACCAGGGTCTATCTTACCTCCTTGTGTATCAGGGCAAAGTCAATGTTCAGCTGGTCAGCCATTGATGTTACCCTACAGCAAATGAGCATAGTACCTCTGTGCGTGCGTGTGTGTGTGTAAGTGTGTGTGTGTGTGTGTGTGTGTGTGTGTGTGTGTGTGTGTGTGTGTGTGTGTGTGTGTGTGTGTGTGTGTGTGTGTGTGTGTGTGTGTGTGTGTGTGTGTGTGTGTGTGTGTGTGTGTGTGTGTGCATGTGTGTGTGTGTGAGTGTGCGTGTGCGTGTGCGTGTGCGTGTGCATGTGTGTGTGTGCGTGTGCGTGTGTATGTGTGTGTGTGTGTGTGTGTGTGTGTGTGTGTGTGTGTGTGTGTGTGTGTGTGTGTGTGTATGTGCGTGCATGCACATACACACACATGCTACAAAGACATCACAAGCCGCTAGTAGGATAATCTACACGCTTACCTCTTAGCACCGCCAGCATCAGGTGATACAACAACAGCATTCTTCCAATCCGGAATGTTCTCCTTTACCCATTTCAGTATGGCAGGTTCAGCATAGAGGTTGTCCACAGGGATGTCAAAGAAGCCCTGTTTGCCACACAAATGTGCAGGTGAATGTTAGGCAGAAATTTGTCATAAAAGTGTTTCTACCATACTGTAGACTCAAGTTGCCATACACTGACACAACTGAAAACAGAGACGTGCATGTACATGGTTAAATACACGCACTCATACATGTACATGGTTACATACATACGTATGTACAGTATATACGTATATATGTATGTATGCACAAACATGCATGCCTAAAGCCCCAATTCATGTACATGTACACATTTAAACATAAATGCCTACACATTAGGTACGTGGACACACATCTATATGCATACACACACACACACACACACACACACACACACACACACACACACACACACACACACACACACACATACACACACACACACACACACACACATACACACACACACAAACACACACACACATACACATACACACACACACACACACACACACACACACACACATACACACACACAAACACACACACACATACACACACACACACACACACACACACACACACACACACACACATATACACACACACACAAACACACACACACACACACACACACACACCTGTATCTGGGAGGCATGGAGGTCCATTGTAATAATGTGATCAGCTCCCGAGACAGACAACATGTTGGCAACCAGTTTAGCAGAAATGGGAGCTCGACTCTGCAGCGAAGTGAGGGACAGCATCACACCCACAGTACAAACACACCATCAGACAGTGCAGAGAGATCAGTGTGCATAGTACAGAGGAAATCAAGAAAGACATGTAGATGTTGCTACAGTCTAAGGTCCAGCCTTTACTATTCCAGAATATTTGATATCCAGCCAACAAAACAGTGCAAGAGACATACACATTGCATACTACAAAGATTTGTTAATCCAGCACCCTCTAGAATCTGGTCTTCTAATGAAACGAATGTGATTGGACAAGGAGTTATGGCTGCATAATTGACACTCTGTGACTGTACAGAGGAATGTAGTTAGGTAGTACCGACAAGGCTTATAGAGTCAGGTACACGGGTACTCACTACAAGTGCAGTCTTCTCAGTGCTGTACGCAAGGGAAGGAGAGAATTAAGAGTGTGTACTATCCAGGAGTGTGTACTTTGGCTGGCTATATTATATATATATACAAATATGTATAAACCTTGTCTTTCTTATCTTGTCTTGCATAGGGGTAACACGGGATGACAGCAGTGACACGAGCAGCAGACGCAATCTTACAGGCACTGATCATGATCAGAAGCTCCATTAAGTTGTCATTGACCTCCCCGCATCCACTCTGCACTATGTACACGTCCTCTCCTCTGACAGACTCCCCAATCTCCACACTGATGGACACACAAGAAGAAGAAGAGTGATAAGTAATGACAAGACAGAAACCAGAGGACCTACCCCTACCCTACCCCACAAATGCAATGAATATAAATTGAGCAAAAAGTAATTAAAGTGTGAGGTGAACAATAGTACGAGGTAAACAATAGTGTGAGGTAAACAATAGTGTGAAATAAACAGGATTGTGGAGTAAACAAGAGTGTGAGGTAAACAAGAGTGTGGAGTAAACAAGAGTGTGAGGTAAACAAGAGTGTGGAGTAAACAAGAGTGTGAGGTAAACAAAAAGGGACATCGGTGCAGTAAACACAAACAAATCATCCGACACATCAGTCAGGCTGGGGAACAGAAATTATCAGGAAACTTGAACAAATTTACACATATTATAATCACTTTGGTCACTTAAAATACCAGTAATTTTGTAGGGTCAGCTATGGGTCACAGGACAACACACAACCTCTTCAAGAACATTGATATGTTCACTGGCATACATTCCCTCACCTGTGAATTATATCTCACAACATCTCTTACAACTCACTGAGAAATTATGCTTGAACAAATAGTAAACAATCCAATGATCAATGTTTATCTAAATACAAACAAACATGTAAGAAATAAAAAATGTCTACCCACGTGGATCGATAATTGGATAAATGGATGCTTGTAACATAAGAGTGTATATGCTTGCAATTTCATTTAAAGGGTACAACCATTTAAAACACTCAAAAGTTGAAATTTACATCAAGAACCCGTCACGTTAAAACTTCTCGTTGTTGTAAAATACATCAGATGACAGCTCACCATGTTTCTTTATTGGCAAACTTTGTTAAGCTAACTTTACCGAGGGGTACTCCTAAACGAGCGCATATCTTCGCAGCCAGCTCCTTATGAGAACTTCCAGAGAATATCTTTATGTTGGGCATCGATAAATACTTCTATCAAATGGGAAGGACTGAAATCCGCAAAGGGTCTTTTTCTCGATTAACCTCGAGTGACCTCCAACAAGCAGTCTTGACCCGCGCCCGATAATAAAATGGCTGCAAATTAGTTTGCATCGATCGCATGTGAGACTTCTACGTATGGTATACATAAGATAAACGACCGTTACTAATTAGGACAGCACTACCAACTCCATCAGTATCGCATTGTTCATATACCGCATTTAGGACTGCAGTGTGTGTGTGTGTGTGTGTGTGTGTGTGTGTGTGTGTGTGTGTGTGTGTTCACATCAGTCTCCACATCATACCAATAAGAGGAATTGTTAAAAAATAAATGAAATTAATAAAATGAATATCTTGGCCAATACGTCCACAAGTAGCAATTGCTACCACTTCATTTCAGGATCACTTTTGTATTTTTCGTAATCCATTCGATTGAAATATGATACTTCAGTCTCATTTCCTGCACAAATGGGAATCACAGAAATGCAAGCATGCACGGATAGCCTCGGCCCAAACAAGGCAAGGTAGATGCAACTAACGTATCCCACTCTCCTTCAACGTCTTCTCTGGTTTGAGCATCAGTTGGTCGTCATGCAAAGTGCTGATGGCCACTTCACTAGTCTAAGGGAAAACGAAGAACACTCAATTGATCTTGAAATATACAATTTGAATGTTAGCAGACAAGTCCTTCTTGCAGGATGTGGCACACCTTGGCTCTATGAGCTTGGTGGTGGATTTTGAGACAATCTTTGAAAATAGAAAGAAAAAAATCACCAGTAAATACAAAGAGGCAAAATACAAAGGAGAAATATTGGACAATACACAAGATCTGTACATCACAAGAGGTTGGACTGCACATAACACAGAGTTTATCTGTGGGGTGCAGGAAATTGCACACCCAACCCACTAAATTCCATCTACCCAATGCCTTCCTGCCTCCCCCCCCAGCAAGACAGCCCTATGTCTGTTGTCTGTCTTGTCCTAAGCATGTCTAGCCCTACACCTGCTAAGGTCACAAGTATGTCTAGCCCAAGCCACAAATATGTCTAGTCCTTGCCTATCTAGACCCAAGTGTGTCTAGCTCTGTCTGTCTAGTCTCTGCTTCGCGATATCCATATCGACCATTTGGCTTGACCCATGGACTCTCTATGCTTGATGTACGCATAGATATGTAGTATCTATGACCATATATAGATACCCTATACTTCACAACCGAAGTATAGAGTATCCATGCTATGACGTACATAACAAGGACCTACGATGCAGTCGTAGACTCTCCATGGTGGATGTGGATATAGTTACATATGTGTAGTGCTACATTGGACTTCGTATATAAAACAAATGAATTAAGTTGAATTGATGTCTGCATGCAGGCTTGTGTATGTATGTCTAACCACAGATACTCCAACCAACATACACAATCATCTCCATATCAGATGGACCATAGATATTCTATACTACGTAAGTATAGAGTATCTATGGATAGACACATGGACCATCTTAGGACCTTACCGTAGGTGCCCTTTTTGAAAGGAGGCGGTAATGATGGCCATTCTTGAATAGCTACCAGGGCCGAGATACAGGGATCAAAACATTCCAAACGGATTGTACACACAAGTGCTTATTGGCTCAACCTTTGTCCACCCTCTCTTGAAATTCACATACTGTTATGTTGCTCGGAATGTTCTTTAAAACAATTGTTTTTATATTCCTATATTGCAAAGAGCGGATTAATCTGACAGGGATAGTGAGCTCTTCTGCAGTGCTGTCGTCGGCCATTTTTATGGTTTGTAGTCCTGTTCCTGTTCTCCTTTCAGAATCAAGCCCAATTGAGTTTGGAACCATGGAAGAGTTGACTGCTCCGACATCTGTCCTCTTTTCGTACCGTGTCTTGGACCCTAGAGACGACTTAGACACAGTATGCTACCTCACACACGCAGATAGCTAGACGCATAAAACCCTTCTTCCTTGAAGTCGGTGGTAGATGTCTTCAGACATCCATGCCACGATACCACTACTTAGTGACTACTATTTTAGTGTTATATGGCAATTATAAGCACGACCTTTATTGAAATAACAACACCGACGCGTTCTTTGAATTGGAACGTTATAATGTACAGGCTTTCTTCCATCTCTGTGTAGAATTATAAGAAAGCGTTTGAAATAATAGGACCGCTATTAGGAGGTCAGTCTGAACACGAGGTTTCCAGCAAGCTCTCCACCAAGGTATGCCCCTTTTTCTGTCATAAGAGCTGTACTGAGTTGTCCAGTCAATTGGGAGCACAACTAACTGCGGTGATAGCATTCACCAACTCTGAATGCAGTAATTAGGTAGACTTGTTGCTGTTGCCAATAGGCATACCCGTCCAGCAAAGTATTGTAACTCCACACTAGTACATTGAGACATTATTTTGGATGGTTGGTCTGCTGCTGCTGTGTACTTCTCTCAAGATCTATAGATTAC
>CAUJGJ010000313.1:5062978-5087978 GCA_963170055.1 Halisarca cf. caerulea | reverse complement strand
TACATTCACTTTTCAACTCTCTGGTAATTTGACTGTTAAAACAAATTGAGTGGCTGGTTTTGTCTTACACACTTATATACATAGTCACATTTGATGCTTCATTTAACTTTCACTACTTATGCTCCAATTTTCAGCTTTCTGATGCTGTTACTGGTAGACCGGAATTTGTCCAGCTTGTTGTCTCAAGTTGCAACCCCTTTCACCTCCACCAGCTAATCTGTGAGCTAATGATGAGGAATTTTTACGTGTTTGGATCAAACAGCCAAAAACTCCAGGAGACTATAAGTATGTGGTGGTGCATTGCTTGCCAAGCAATATCTGTACCTCTATATTCTTTGGAGTTTGTGTGTATGTATTGTTGATAACATCATAGACACTATATACATAGTATAATTATTATAGTGTCTAGGATAACATGCATGCACGTGTACAAGACCTGGTGTAGTGTATGTTCTGCTTGTTGTACCTGTGAGTATGAGTATTCTCTGTGTGTCTGTGTGTTTATGTATGTACATGCATGTGTGTGTGTGCTCATGTGCCCTCGTGTGTGTGTTGGTATGTGTGTGTATGTGTGTGTGTGTGTGTGTGTGTGTGTGTGTGTGTGTGTGTGTGTGTGTGTGTGTGTGTGTGTGTGCTAGTGTTGTACAGTTTGCATGCTCAGTATGTACCTATGTATAGCCAGACACCCTTTGTGATGAATGAGACATTGTTTTGGGTAAAGTATTCAACTTGTACAGCTAGTATGTATGTATGTATGTATGTATGTATGTATGTATGTATGTATGTGCACACTCACAGGGCAGTGTATTTGGGTGTACCCACCAGAGAATAAAATGGCTTCTTTCAATCACAGACATTCCAACCCCACTCAAAGGCCTTTTATGCTGACACAGACAATGCAAGGAATCCTTGCTAATCTGAACACATTTAGGACTAAGGTCAATTGAGCTCCATGGGTGCTTGCCCAAGTTCAGTTAGCAATCAGACATGTGTACCAAATACTTAGTGAAAATTCCCAAAACCTGTGCTCTCATTGGGACTAAACTCGAGCCTTCTGAACACATTAGCCAGGCATTCTTGTGCAAAGCCCTGTATCGGATCACTTGGTGTAATTTGTGCTGAACGGATGTTGATCACTGAGACTTGGTCTACTGGGAGTTATACCCGCTGTCAATGAAATGAATCCCATCTTGATGCTGATTCCAGCAGATTTCAGGGCCTCTCTCCATGTACATTTACACTCACATTCATGTACTGAGTACCACTGTAGGTATGCTGTATGCTCTGTAATACTCTGCCTGAGAGGCTTCCAGATCCTACCTGCCTAGCAACAGTACCACACTGATCTCAACAGAGGAATTGGTGCATAGAATGATCTCAGTGCATTGTGATCAATATGAGGAAATGATATCATTGGGAGGCTTGGGAAGGAGTGAACGCTTTGTCTTGGCTGGAATGTTTGCACTGCCACATGCTCATCTGATGTGATATGTGGCTACACATGGACACTGTGTGCAGGGCTGCATTTAGGGGGGGGAGGGGCATTCGCCCCCCCCCCCCTTGGAGATCAGTTGCCTCCCCTTGCAGATCTGTTGCCTCCCTAAACTTGTATGTCAACATATACACTAAAGATTCCCGAAAGGTAGAATTTTTTGGAAAATGGATGAAAACAAGCTATTATGCTATAATTTTGAAAAATTTTCTCAAGACCATTGTCACCAATCCCTTAACCCCTTGAATTGCACATAGCATTGTTACCTACTGTATAATACCCCCCCACATAGCATTGCTACCTATAATACCCATGCCCCAAATCCTGTAGGTATCCCTGGTGTGGATGGTAATTTCCACATGAGATGTATGGAAACGCAAATCAGCAACTTTTTGAAATTCATGAATCATACTTATATTTTCACAGATGGAGGAGTGTCTAGATAAAAACAATATTATGTAACTAAATACTTCTTTGTGAATGAATTTCGTGAATGCGAGCACATTTGCCAAAAAATCACAAAAATAATTAAGGTCCTGCAAAATTGGTAACTGTGTGGTATACTGCAATTGTATACAGACGTGTACGTACACATTGTTTTTGTAGAGATCTGTCGACTGTAGAAGATGTTTGTGTGTGTACTCCTATGTGTGTACACATAGCCATATTATTCAGTTCTGCTGTTTGTTGGGTACCGTTTAGTCAATTATCCACTTTCCAACCAATGTGGGATGTTGTTGTGTGTTTTCAGCCCACCTGTTTAGTACCTGCTCACAATAACACTCCCAGTGCTAGTCAGACTTGTGGCAACTGGTACTGCACCTGCAGCTGTTGGTGTTGGTGACCCTTTATTTCCATCTCAAGTTCTCAACACATCCTTAGATTTTACACAACTGCCCAATAGTTTTCCACTCCACTCCCTAGGGCACCTCACCCTCCAAGCAGAGTCTGCCCTTTGCTTGGCTGTTAGCTGAGATGGGAATCTTCCACACTTTCTAGTGGGGCAAGAGACACATGTGTACGTACATTAGGGGGGTGACTAGGGTGGTGATGTGTGGGTACATTGGGGGGATGACTAGGGAGGTGATGTGTGGGTACATTAGGGTGATGACTAGGATGGTGATGTGTGGGTACATTGGAGGGATGACTAGGGTGGGGATGTGTGGGTGCATTAGGGGGATGACTAGGGTGGTGATGTGTGGGTGCATTGGGGGGATGACTAGGGTGGGGATGTGTGGGTGCATTGGGGGGATGACTGGGGTGGGGATGTGTGGATGCATTGAGGGGATGACTAGGGTGGGGATGTGTGGGTGCATTAGGGGGATGACTAGGGTGGTGATGTGTGGGTACATTAGGGGGATGACTAGGGTGGGGATGTGTGGGTACATTGAGGGGATGACTAGGGTGGGGATGTGTGGGTACATTAGGGGGATGACTAGGGTGGGGATGTGTGGGTACATTAGAGTGATGACTAGGGTGGTGATGTGTGGGTACATTAGGGGGATGACTAGGGTGGTGATGTGTGGGTACATTGGGGGGATGACTAGGGTGGGGATGTGTGGGTACATTGGGGGGATGACTAGGGTGGGGATGTGGGTACATTGGGGGGATGACTAGGGTGGTGATGTGTGGGTACATTGGGGGGATGACTAGGGTGGGGATGTGTGGGTACATTAGGGTGATGACTAGGATGGTGATGTGTGGGTACATTAGGGGGATGCTCATACATGCACGTACACACACATGCACAATGTTCTCTGGGTCTACATTGCACCTATTGCTGTGGTAGGAGCAAGCCTGGAGTGGGACACATTTGAGCAGTACTGTGTGTGGCAAATGATGATGGCAGAGTCCCCCAACCCAACTCTCGTCACACCTCTCTTACAGGAGATTGAAGCTGAAGGTCTGTGCTTGGTGTAACTTTAAATGCATAAATTTTACATTTTTATCGATATCTTCAGTTGAGTTACTTACAGTTGTATTCTCTGTTTTAATGGTACTACAACAGTCCATCCTGAGGCTTCTACGGGAATCATCCTCTTTTTAAGCTCTGTCACGTACGTAGTGGTTGTTTTATGATGTGTGTGTGTGTGTGTGTGTGTGTGTGTGTGTGTGTGTGTGTGTGTGTGTGTGTGTGTGTGTGTGTGTGTGTGTGTCACTGTGTGTGTGTGTATGTGTGTGTGTGTGTGTGTGTGTGTGTGTGTGTGTGTGTGTGTGCGTGTGTGTGTGTGTCACTGTGTGTGTGTGTGTGTGTGTGTGTGTGTGTGTGTGTCACTGTGTGTGTGTGTGTGTGTGTGTGTATGTGTGTATGATCACTGATGCTTGGTGGAAGTGTTGAAATTGACTTTTCATGAGTGGACTTCCCTGTTTTCTGCAGTGTCCAAGTAGCCAATGTGAATGTTCTTGATATGAACTTTGTGGTCTTTTAATTTCAGCCCATCAATTGCTGTTGTTGAATCTGTGCTCAAAGCACAAGTTTCTGTGACAACAACGGCCATTTTGTCTCACTGGATGTCCGTACAATATCTTGCTATGGAAGAGGCCATCAAATGTATACTATCTCATGATGAAAATGACAAGTGAGGGCTTAGGGTGTGGATGGTGAGGGTGGGGTAGTGAGTGGTAAGGGTGTAGGTAGTAAGGGTGAGGGATGTGGGTGGTGAGGTTGAGGGATGTGAGTGGTGAGGTTGGGGGTAGTGAGTGGGGGATGAGGGCTCTGTATGTGCCTTCACATATTTGATACAGTGCATGCTTTTAGTTACGTGACATTCATGCCCACAGGTCCGTCAGTGACTGTGTGTACTTGGTTTCTGTGTGTGCAGTAGTTATGCACCATGTATTCATTGTTTGAAGTTGAAGTGGGACCTCTGAATAGAGGACACCTTGGGGATGACATAAATTCAGCTGATTTGTTCTTTGTAGAGAGGTTTTCCTCTTTGGGAGGTTCAAAATCTATTGTAGGTCCTTGCATAGGACTGTGAGTAATGTCCTTGTAGAGAAGCTTTTTTATATTGTGTCCAAATTTGGAAAGACCACTATCAGAGGTTCCATTGTATATTGTTATCATGTACTTCATTCGTTAAATCTTTCTAGGGTTGAAATGCTGTTGAAAGAGCACTTTGGAGCAATCAAGGCTTCTGCACCAAATTGTGGAGTTACAGGTTAGCAAATAAGTCAGGCAAAGATGTACCTCTATAATTGCATACACGCACATACACACACACACACACACACACACACACACACACACACACACACACACACACAACACACACACACACACACACACACACACACACACACACACACACACACACACACACACATACACACACATGGCGATTTTGATGAAAGTTTTTCTCATCTGCAGGACTTTCCAGACACCTGCCTGCATAGAAACAGCATTTGAAATTATACATATTTAATTTTTAAGATCTATTTTCTGTAATCATTGGCAACATTTGGAGTTGTTGACTCTGACCATGCATTATTGGGGTTGGTCTAAACAGTACATGCTGTAGGTTGGTCTAAACAGTACATGCTGTAGGTGTGTATGTTTGCCTTACCTGGGCTGGCTTTTGGGAATTTCCATTCCCTTTGTAGGGGTGCATTCAGCCACTTTAACCTTTGGAGATATTATTTGGGAATGATTGCACCACATGTTGCAAGACACAGTGACACGGTGTTTGTGGTTAACTGTATATACATTGAGTTGTAATAATAGTGTGCATACTAGCTATAGAGTAGCTTCCTGCATTCCATACCGTGAAGACAATGGTTTTATCTAAGGATTATTACTTGAGGACCTACAGATGCAGCAGCTGCTGGGGGGGGGGGCAGTCTGGTCCATCTAGACTATCTGCTACACATCCCCATAGCAGTACTGTCCCAGTACTATACTAGTCTAGTAGGGTTTCGTTTGGAAAAGCATTAAATTTCAAGTTAGGACAAGTGCACAATATGGGCATGCAAGAGTACATGAAGTTATAAGTGATAATCAGGGATCTGATGTAGCAGACGGTATATCACTGGTTGGGGTGTATAAAGAATCTCTTCCATGCAGGGGAAAATTATTTCTGGTATACAGTATATCTGAGCACTTTTGACCTTTTTTGTATCGTTTCATGATTGATGCAGTCCTCAAGGTATGTATTATGCTGTAGCGTAAACTGACAGTGGGGAATGTCCCCCCCCCCCCCCATGCTCATGGAAATGTCTTCAATCCACTTTCCACACTACTCCATACAGGATAGATTATAACAGGTATTGTGTTTGTTTGATGTAACTATATCATATACAATTGTAGCTAGAAGCCATTGTGAAGCACTGTGCAGGATGAAGTCTAAAGCCTGGTTTTCACAGGGCAATGCATTTGATGTCATTGTGGTCTAGGTCTACCAGACAACTCTATACGAGGAAGTTAACCCTAAAAGAAGAGGTTACACCATCAAATATCGACAACATGTGTACAATCATGAAAGGGCCCGTCTTGTACAAAAGGTTCAGCTTCTCAGGTGCTGGTCAGATAGTATGATACAGTTGTAAGCTGGTGTGCTGTACAAAGATGAAATCTTCTTTGTCCATTTTGACAACACTTTTGACATTTGCTTTGGTCTCGAGTCAGTTCCAGCCAAACAGAGAAGCTCAAAGACTCATAAACCATAATGTAGACATCGTTAACCGACTGGCTGATGAGGCAATTGCAGAGTTCAATACAAGATGTTCTGCTACCTGCTCCAGCTCCAGCTCCTGTTCTCAGCTCGCATGCATGAATCCCCTCGGCCGACCATCATGTACTACTGAGTATGGAAGTGCGCAAGTGGCTACATTTCAAGGAAAATGTACGCAATCTTGTTCAAGAAGAAAATTGGACCTCTCCAATTCTGTAGTTCGCTATCCTTCTTTTGATCCATCAAGGCTTTCAAATGCAGAAGTAGCTACAGAAACGTGCTGGACTCGAAACATGGAGGATCGATTCAGACAAGAACTGAGCGGATCTTTGGAGAGCACCACTCTTCGATGGCAGTACATTGGAACGCCCAACGGTTTCTATCGGATCTACCCCGGATCTGCACAAGAATCCTGCAACAGCTACGACCCTCGTGTCCGTCCTTGGTATGTAGCCGCCACCAGTGGTCCCAAGAATGTCATCCTTGTCATTGATATCAGTGGATCTATGAATACTCGTGGTCGCCTTTCACTTGCTAAAGATGCTGCTAAAACTGTTGTGAACACTTTGACCAACTTTGACTATGTTGGTATAGTTGTCTTTTCAGATAGTGCTAGAGTGGTCTCCATAGGTGGCAGTAGTCTTCTTGTTCCAGCTACTAACGAAAATCTTGTTCTCTTGTCAAATGCCATTGATTCTCAATCTGCACGCGGTGGTACAAACTTTGAAGCTGCCTTCACTACAGCTTTCAATTTACTGGAGAACAGCCGAACAGCAGAGTCTTTTGTTAATTGTCACTCGGCAATCCTCTTTCTCACAGATGGAGTACCCACTGTTGGTAATACAGCTGCAAGTTCTCTTATTAGTTTAGTGGACACACGGAACCAAGGAGACAAGGCGACCATTTTTACCTTTTCTCTTGGATCAGGTGCTAGTCAGGACATTCCAAAAGCAATTGCTTGTGATAACAGGGGAATCTTCATTTCTGTACCAGATGGAGGAGATTTGCGTTCAAGCATGAGCCAATATTACGACTACTACTCCACTCTTCGTCAGAGTGTGGACAACCTAAGTCCAATTTGGGTAGAACCCTATGTAGATTTCTTTGGACTCGGTGATGTAACTACGGTGTCTCGCGCTCTTTACGACAGCTCTACCGATCCACCCAGACTGTACGGTGTTGTTGCTGTGGACATCCTTATCAGGGACCTTCGTATGGCCGATCCTACCAATTGGCAACAAACCATCACCTACCTTTCACGTCAAGTCCAATGTCCTGCATTGCGAAACGTGAGTGAATGTCAACTGGATGCCATTCGAGTCAGCAGAGGAAATAGTGAATCAAGGTGTGGTAGCAACAGCTGTACAGAGACTGCAATAACACACTCCTGTCCATCTCATGGTACATTTCCTAACTTCTGTTCAGCCTCCCGCTCCAGCTACCAAGGAGAAGTGTGTTGTCAAGATAGTCCTCTGTCTCCAGCTTGTGGAAGTGTGACCACATTTGATGCTGCTAATGTGAATAAGGTAACAGTTCCAGGAGGAGGAATGAAGACTGTGTTCGTCACGGTTGGAATAACTGTGTTTTTCAGTATCCTCTCGAGTGTAATAAACACATAACTTGTGGTGTGTGGTTGTGATATTGTAAGCATGCATATATTAATTACCTCATGCTCATTTTTAAGTGAGATACATTTTACATGTTGGTATACCCCTTGTGATAGTGTATTGTTTGTCAAAAAGATTGTATTGTAAATAATTGACATCATATGACATCATATATTATGGAGTATGGTGCATAATATTCTATGCTCTTTGTATATTATGGCAAATTGTACAATTTGTTCTTTAATTTCATTTTGGCTTGCATATATTCTCTGAGGAGATTGAATGTCAGTCAGGTTCTGCTTGGATTCAATTCTTGTGTGCTAATGTACTTGCACTGCATGCTGCAGCCGAGCATGTAGCCATCTGTTACTCAGCAATTCAGTAGTCAATTTCTCAGTATGTTTATAAAATATTACCATTATGACATGCATTATAACAGTTCAAGATCATCCGTTCCGTTGTGTGAAATGCAAAATTAGGTGGTACCATACACGTAGTGTTGTAGACATATTATGTAGCGCCACCATTCATTATAATTTGCCACCTGCATGGCTCCACACCACATTAGTTGAACTTTGCTGCACATGACAGGAGCAGGTGCAAAATTGCTTATAACTGATTGGTATATTATGCTGCAACCCCACAGGCAATTCAAGTTAAGAATGTGTGAGGTGGCCTTCAAACTACAGGTGCAGGTTGGACTATGTTTACTTGTTCTGGCTGTATGCATATGGTTGTTTTGAAGCACTTCCACAAGCTGACATTGGCTGGCACACAGTGGAAACTTGATGACTGGACACTTGGGGAACTAAAACAGACTTGCACACATACAAGTGAGGTAGATTCTGCCTCCTTCGTAACTGTACCATACACACACATAGTGAGATTAGGAAGGATGTTGAGCCATGAGGTACTGGAATCATACAGAGCAAAACCAAAACCATCAGTTTTTCAGCCAAGACTCCAAAGAAGTATAGCGGCGAAGCGGAATACCCCTTCTTCAATCAGAAGCTGCTTAGCGTGTACGCATGTTCAGCATGTACAAGGTGAGTATAAAATTGTGTGACTCATTTCTCTATACATGATTGAGCTCAAGTATGCACTCATATTTCTTGACTTGCATGTTCACTTTATATCCACGCATGATCCCCTCGGTCATGTGACTGTGAAGTTACGTAATAATAATATTAATAATTCAGGACTCTGCCTAATAAGGCGTTCGAGTGCCGCAGGGGTGGAGACTCCAACAACTGACTTCATTTATAGTGATTAGTGATTGGACTGGTACAGAGGTGACTCAGGTCGTCGAAGTTATAAATCTGTGTTCCTTGCGAGGTTCTTTGCTTGTCATGGCTTACACGTTTCTGCTGGTCATCTTGGTGGCAATTTCTCCGTCCACGGGACAATTCCAACCCAACGCGGAAGCACGGCAGCTCATCGACCAAAACATCGCCATCGTTAACCGATTGGCCGATGAGGCAATCGCGGAATTCAGTACGAGATGTTCTGCATCGTGCTCTAGCTCCTGTTCTCAGCTCGCATGCATGAATCCCCTCGGCCGACCCTCATGTACTGCTGAGTATGGAAGCACACAAGTGACCACATTTCAAGGAAAGTGTATGCAATCTTGTTCGAGAAGACAGTTAGATTTTGAGAATTCTGTAGTTCGCTATCCTTCTCTTGATCCGTCAAGGCTTTCAAACGATGAAGTGACTACAGAAACGTGCTGGACTCGAAACATGGAGGATCGATTCAGACAAGAACTGAGCGGATCTTTGGAGAGCACCACTCTTCGATGGCAGTACATTGGAACGCCCAACGGTTTCTATCGGATCTACCCCGGATCTGCACAAGAATCCTGCAACAGCTACGACCCTCGTGTCCGTCCTTGGTATGTAGCCGCCACCAGTGGTCCCAAGAATGTCATCCTTGTCATTGATATCAGTGGATCTATGAATTCTCTTGGTCGCCTTTCACTTGCTAAAGATGCTGCTAAAACTGTTGTGAACACTTTGACCAACTTTGACTATGTTGGTATAGTTGTCTTTTCAGATAGTGCTCGAGTGGTCCCCATAGGTGGCAGTAGTCTTCTTGTTCCAGCTACTAACGAAAATCTTGTTCTTTTGTCAAATGCCATTGATTCTCTATCTGCAAGCGGTGGTACAAACTTTGAAGCTGCCTTCACCACAGCTTTCAATTTACTGGAGAACAGCCGAACAGCAGAGTCTTTTGTTAATTGTCACTCAGCAATCCTCTTTCTCACAGATGGAGTACCCACTGTTGGTAACACAGCTGCAAGTTCTCTTATTAGTTTAGTGGACACACGGAACCAAGGAGACAAGGCGACCATTTTTACATTCTCTCTTGGATCTGGTGCTAGTCAGGACATTCCAAAAGCAATTGCTTGTGATAACAGGGGAATCTTCATTTCTGTACCAGATGGAGGAGATTTGCGTTCAAGCATGAGCCAATATTACGACTACTTCTCCACTCTTCGTCAGAGTGTGGACAACCTAAGTCCAATTTGGGTAGAACCCTATGTAGATTTCTTTGGACTCGGTGATGTAACTACGGTGTCTCGCGCTCTTTATGACAGCTCTACCGATCCACCCAGACTGTACGGTGTTGTTGCTGTGGACATCCTCATCAGGGACCTTCGTATGGCCGATCCTACCAATTGGCAACAAACCATCACCTACCTTTCACGTCAAGTCCAATGTCCTGCATTGCGAAACGTGAGTGAATGTCAACTGGATGCCATTCGAGTCAGCAGAGGAAATAGTGAATCAAGGTGTGGTAGCAACAGCTGTACAGAGACTGCAATAACACACTCCTGTCCATCTCATGGTACATTTCCTAACTTCTGTTCAACCTCACGTTCCAGCTATCAAGGAGAAGTGTGTTGTCAAGATAGTCCTCTGTCTCCAGCTTGTGGAAGTGTGACCACATTTGATGTTGCTAATGTAAATAAGGTAACAGTTCCAGGAGGAGGAATGAAGACTGTGTTTGTCACGGTTGGAATAACCATGTTTTTCAGTATCCTCTCAACCCTTGCCAATGCATGAAACTACTACTTTGGCTTCAGTGTCTATATATGTCTGACAGTTTTTGGAATAGCCTCATAACCTTATTAAACACAGCATTAGTCCACACGTATGTTGGTTTAGTATTGTATTTTACTAGTTGTTAATGTGCTGCATGCCAAAATATAGTGTATAATATTATTTTGCTGGATGTGTACAATTTTTTGATAGAACTTTGAAGAAGTTATGATTTAAGTACAAATCTTCATTTAGAATTGTCCCGAGGGGGGGGACTAAAGTTATTCTTGCAAAATATTATACGAGGCCGGAGGGAGAAGATGTATAACCATGAGTAAAGGATATTCCCTTCATCCACAGTGAGACCTCAAGTATGTACATGGGAAATTACTCTGAATATGGCTATGAAGCTTGCAGGACTGCACATAGGTAGACTAGCAAGGGGAGTAGGTGGGGCAGGGCAAGGGGAGTGGGCGTGAGCGGGGCAAGGGGAGTGGGCGTGAGCAGGACAAGGGGAGTGGGCGTGAGCAGGGCAAGGGGAGTAGGTGTGAGTGGGGCAAGGGGAGTGGTGTGAGTGGGACAAGGGGAGTGGGTGTGAGCAGGGCAAGGGGAGTGGGCGTGAACAGGGTAAGGGGAGTGGGCATGAGCAGGGCAAGGGGAGTGGGTGTGAGTGGGGCAAGGGGAGTGGTGTGAGTGGGGCAAGGGGAGTGGGCGTGAACAGGGCAAGGGGAGTGGGCGTGAGCAGGGCAAGGGAAGTGGGTGTGAGCAGGGCAAGGGGAGTAGGTGTGAGTGGGGCAAGGGGAGTGGTGTGAGTGGGACAAGGGGAGTGGGTGTGAGCAGGGCGCAGGGGGAGTGGGTGTGAGCAGGGTAAGGGGAGTGGGTGTGAGCAGGGCAAGGGGAGTGGGTGTGAACAGGGCAAGGGGAGTGGGTGTGAACAGGGCGCAGGGGGAGTGGGTGTGAGCAGGGCAAGGGGAATAGGTGTGAGCAGGGCAAGGGGAGTGGGTGTGAGCAGGGCAAGGGGAATGGGCGTGAGCAGGGCAAGGGGAGTGGGTGTGAGCAGGGCAAGGGGAGTGGGTGTGAGCAGGGCAAGGGGAGTGGGTGTGAGCAGGCGATTGTTCTTGTATGAGCTGTGAGAATCAAGATGTACAGGCCATCTCAAACATTTGATAACGTATTCCATATTTTTATTGTTGTGGATGCCCAATTAATCCACAAGTTACAGTAGTAGTTCATTGATATGCAGATTTTATCTGTGATTACACTGGACACCTTGGGACCGGAAAGTTCTGTTCTGATTATTGATGTGTGTGCATTTCAGGGGTTGAAGATGCTCTATAGCAAAGTATAATGAAGAAATGGGTTCCAGTGGCATGTGTCCATGAAAGAGAGGTGTCCGCAATTCTGGGGTGCACCATTGGAGGGTTCCACTGTATACCTCCTTTCCCCAGCATAGAAGCCTGGATCTTATTGACCTGTTTCAACCGTGCCTTCGAATCCGGTATTATACACTCTCTATACTGAGGTTAATTTAATGATAACGTCTAATCCCCATATTCAATAGCTCGCATACCATGTTGTTGGGGAATTATTGTTGCACCATAGATGGTGAAATATCAATGATTGCACCACACATGTTATGGTTTGGTTGCACCAGAGTGCCTATGGTTGAACTCGAGGATGCCTGTATCACGTGACTCGCCCAGGCGCGCAATAAATACGTAGCAGCGCCGCTGTCGCCGTTGTAAAGGGTAATAGTTTTCTCAGAGCTAGATTACACTTTGTTATCCAGGATGAGATCTTCAATGCTCGTCTTTGTTATATTGGTGGCTTTTTCAACCGTCTCTGAAGGTCAGTTCCAACCCAACGCGGCAGCACAACAGCTCATCGACCAAAACATCGCCATCGTTAACCGACTGGCCGACGAGGCAATCGCGGAATTCAATACGAGATGTTCTGCATCGTGCTCTAGCTCTAGCTCCTGTTCTCGGCTCGCATGCATGAATCCCCTCGGCCGACCATCATGTACTACTGACTATGGAAGCACACAAGTGACCACATTTCAAGGAAAGTGTACGCAATCTTGTTCGAGAAGACAAGTAGATTTTGAGAATTCTGTAGTTCGCTTTCCTTCCACGAATCCGTCAAGGCTTTCAAACGATGAAGTGACTACAGAAACGTGCTGGACTCGAAACATGGAGGATCGATTCAGACAAGAACTGAGCGGATCTTTGGAGAGCACCACTCTTCGATGGCAGTACATTGGAACGCCCAACGGTTTCTATCGGATCTACCCCGGATCAGCACAAGAATCCTGCAACAGCTACGACCCTCGTGTCCGTCCTTGGTATGTAGCCGCCACCAGTGGTCCCAAGAATGTCATTCTTGTCGTTGATGTCAGTGGATCTATGGGAGGGCTTGGTCGCCTTTCACTTGCTAAAGATGCTGCTAAAACTGTTGTGAACACTTTGACCAACTTTGACTATGTTGGTCTGGTTACCTTTTCAGGTAGTGCTCGAGTGGTCCCCATAGGTGGCAGTAGTCTTCTTGTTCCAGCTACTAACAATAATCTTGTTCTTTTGTCAAATGCCATTGATTCTCTATCTGCAAACGGTCAAACGAACTTTGAAGATGCCTTCAACACAGCTTTCAACTTACTGGAGAACAGCCGAACAGCAGAGTCTTTTGTTAATTGTCACTCTGCAATCCTCTTTCTCACAGACGGAAGGCCGACAGTTGGTAACATTAGGGATAGAAACTCTCTAGTCAGTCTAGTGGACACACGGAACCAAGGAGACAAGGCGACCATTTTTACCTTTGCTCTTGGATCAGGTGCTAGTCAAGACATTCCAAAAGCAATTGCTTGTGCTAACAAGGGAATCTTCATTTCTGTACCAGATGGAGGAGATTTGCGTTCAAGCATGAGCCAATATTACGACTACTTCTCCACTCTTCGTCAGAGTGTGGACAACCTAAGTCCAATTTGGGTAGAACCCTATGTAGATTTCTTTGGACTCGGTGATGTAACTACGGTGTCTCGCGCTCTTTATGACAGCTCTACCGATCCACCCAGACTGTACGGTGTTGTTGCTGTGGACATCCTTATCAGGGACCTTCGCAACGCTGATCCTACCAATTGGCAACAAACCATCACCTACCTTTCACGTCAAGTCCAATGTCCTGCATTGCGAAATGTGAGTGAATGTCAACTGGATGCCATTCGAGTCAGCAGAGGAAATAGCAAATCAAGGTGTGGTAGCAACAGCTGTACACAGACCAACATTGGACACTCCTGTCCATCTCATGGTACATCTCCCAACTTCTGTTCAGCCTCCCGCTCCAGCTACCAAGGAGAAGTGTGTTGTCAAGATAGTCCTCTGTCTCCAGCTTGTGGAAGTGTGACCACATTTGATGTTGCTAATGTAAATAAGGTAACAGTTCCAGGAGGAGGAATGAAGACTGTGTTCGTCACGGTTGGAATAACCTTATTTTTCAGTATCCTCTCAACCCTTGCCAATGCATGAAACTACTACTTTGGCTTCAGTGTCTATATCTGTCTGCCACTTTTTGGAATAGCCTCATAATCCTATCTAACTCAGCATTAGTCCACACGTACGTTGGTTTAGTATTGTGTTTTACTAGTTTTTAATTTGCTGCATGCATGCCGCAACTGTGTTTTGCTGGATGTGTATAATTTTTGATAGAATTTTGAAGGAAGTTATGGTTCAAGTACAGATCTTCATTTGGCATTGTCCCAAGTGGAGGGAGGAAAGGCATTTTTGCAGACTTATATATAGGGTCGAAGATGTGCATGGGTCAATGCATGGGTTAATTAAGGATATTCCCCACCCCCACCCCTAGTGAAACCCATGCATCAGTATGCTAACACTTCATCGATAGTTTAGTCAACACTGGTTTATCTGAAAACCTCATTTATCGGGACACTGCATGCATATATCCCCATTGTTAACCTGTATTAATCAACCTTGATTTATCAGCACACTTCATGAGGAAGAGATGTGGTTTGATGAATAAGAGCTCTCTGTATGCCAACTGCTCTGCATGGATTTGGCTATAAACCAGGTGCAAGTGAGGCTTGCAGAATTGTAAACAGGCTAGCAATGGACTGTGTGCTGACAACTTGTTAAAACACATCATTGTTCAAGCTATTATATTCTGCATTCATTACTTTTTGTGGATGCCCAATTAATCTACAACTTACAGTAGTAGTTCATTGTTATGTATAGATTTTATCTGTGATTATATACATTAGACATCTTGCATACAAGCCTACGCCTCGCATACAAGCCTAGACCTTGCATACAGAAGCCTAGCTAGACCTTGCATATAGAAGCCTATAGACCTTGGTAGAAGCCTAGACCTTGGTAGAAGCCTAGACCTTGGTAGAAGCCTAGACCTTGATAGAAGCCTAGACCTTGCATACAGAAGCCTAGACCTTGCATAAAAGCCTATATATAGACTGCATTGGTCTGTTTGGACTATCTATAGCCTTCAAATCCAGACTGAGTGTTGATGTACAGACTCTCCATACTATAAGGTTAATGTCTATTCCCCACATTCTAACGACCACACAGAAAATGTACTGTACTGGTTCTTAATAGTTATGGTGCTTCCTGAGATAAGCCATGTTGAAATATGCAATAATTCACATACCATGTATTTGGGAATTGTTGTACGGCCATAGATTGATGGCCAAAATGCTGCACCATATACACTGTATGATACAGGTAGATGTGGTTCTATGGTTTATACCATAGATATTGGTACTCTAACCATAGATACCCTAACCTATTGCGTAGGCAATAGGTTAGATAGCCTCTATCCTATGCAACACTTGCATAGAATAGAGTATCTATGGTTGTACCCCTTTAGAGAGACCACTCTTATAGGGACACATGAAAGGTGGTCTCTGATGAGGGGGAAATTAATATGGGGCAAATACATAATTGTGACCAGCAAAGCCGGTCTTACAAAACTTTTGTAAGACTTTTGAAAAGATCAAGGCCGTGGTCTTTCATGTCGGTGGTCTCTCAAATGGGTTATAGTATATTGATTGACCAGTGAAGATGTTGGTGACCAGCAAAGCCGATCTTACAAAAAGGCCTTTCACAAGGGTGGTCCCTCAAAGGGGGTACACAGACCAACATAGGGCACTCCTGTCCATCTCATGGCACATCTCCCAACTTCTGTTCAACTGAAAACTCCAGATAGTCATCTGCATGTCTCCAGCTTTTACATTCAGTTGATATATCAAATGTATTAAGAAGAGAGGGAGAAGGAATGATAACTGCATGTGTTTGTCACAGTATATAGGAATAAGTTGTTTTTTTTTTCAGTTTTCTCTGTCCTAGGAAATGTTTATAATGTAATTTCTCATCTATATCTGTTCAGAAATACATCTTGCAAGTGTTAAGTAACACGACATTGCAAGTTTGCTGTTTCACAATAATTACCCATGACTCGATACGTTGTTGTGTGTACTGCTTTCCACATGTTAGGCACTGACTGCTAGAATGCATGTTGTTTCACATTCAGTTGCTTATAGCCATAGACATAGTTTGTACTCCACCTATTCTTAGAATTATTTGGTACTTTCTGCTAAAGTCAGCTCATGGTGTATTCTTTGGTACTGCATGGTGTATTCTTTGGTACTGCATGGTGTATTCTTTGGTACTGCATGGTGTATTCTTTGGTACTGCATGGTGTATTCTTTGGTACTGCATGGTGTATTCTTTGGTACTGCATGGCTCAATGTCTTAGTCCCTAAAACAGTACATAAAATTGTTCAATAGCAAAATTGTTTATTGCACACAGTCACTGCAGCATTTAATTCAGGTCAGTAAGGAACTTTATCATGCATGCATGATCATCAGCAGTGATGGTTGAGATTTTACAGATTATAACCAAACAAAATTATCACACAGCAGAGCCTCAGACCATCCTGACTGTCATAACCAACTCTTTACACAGATCGCAATGATGAGTCGAGGGATCAGGTATTCTTGTTTAATCTGGGGAACCTTTAGCCAGAGGCTACTGTAAGTGGTACCCAGAAAATCATCAGGTGATAGGGTCTACCTAGGCCAAAGCCATGCATTAGCAAAAGGAATTCTCCATATATGACCAGTTATGTAATCAAGGACTGCACAAAGTGCATGTTGTTACAGGCGTGGGGGCAGGTTAGGGTTCAGTATTCGATGAACTAGAATAGAACTGGTGTGGATATTTGCACATAATTGCATATTGATCCCTAAACCCCTCCCAGTTTTAAACCCAAACATTTGATTGCATAATCTGCACATGGAGAATTCCTTTTCTTCAGCACCATGCACCAGACTGGCTTTTATCATAATATTATAGATGTGTGTAAGATCATCTTTCCACACACCAGCACCTGACGTATTTTAGAGTGTCTATGCATGGTCTGACATACATGCATACTGAAAGTTAACCAGTGATCATATCATATGATAGTCTGGCGTTGCCAACCTGATTCTCGCTCGGCCTTTTTCGGGGACTGACGTCACCGGGCGAGCGAGAATGTATGGATGTATGGAGTATATGTGACACACATCAGTCATTACTTACATTACTTGCAGCCTCAAAGACATGCAGTTACATTATGCTATTGATAATTATGTGCGTGCTGAAGTGCTGCTGCATAATTGCATCCAGTCAATCGAAGATTTTGTATATATATTAGTACGTTATCTGCGTATTATTGTGGGGGAGTTTGTACTTTTATCGGCCCCATTTTTAATAGTCTGGCCTTGCTAGCCCAATGCAATACATTATATGGTGCAATCGCGTGTCTATCTATGGTGCAAGCCAATCATAATACGTCAGCAAATAAAAGGGTGTTGTCAGCATTCCACGTAGGTTTTGGCAAAGTCGAGGACAAAGTGCATTCAGGTTTTTGCTAGTCTGAAATCAACCAAGAAGCTCAACTCTCGAGGATGAGTACTTTGGCGGTCTTATTGGTCATCTTCGCGGCTTTGTCAACCGTCTCCGAAGGTCAGTTCCAACCCAACGCGGCAGCCCAACAGCTCATCGACCAAAACGTCGCCATCGTTAACCGACTGGCCGACGAGGCAATCGCGGAATTCAATACGAGATGTTCTGCATCGTGCTCCAGCTCTAGCTCCTGCTCTCAGCTCGCATGCATGAATCCCCTCGGCCGACCATCATGTACTACTGAGTATGGAAGTGCGCAAGTGGCTACATTTCAAGGAAAGTGTATGCAATCTTGTTCGAGAAGACAAGTAGATTTTGAGAATTCTGTAGTTCGCTATCCTTCTAATAATCCATCTAGAATTTCAAACGATGAAGTAGCTACAGAAACGTGCTGGACTCGAAACATGGAGGATCGATTCACACAAGAACTGAGCGGATCTTTGGAGAGCACCACTCTTCGATGGCAGTACATTGGAACGCCCAACGGTTTCTATCGGATCTACCCCGGATCAGCACAAGAATCCTGCAACAGCTACGACCCTCGTGTCCGTCCTTGGTATGTAGCCGCCACCAGTGGTCCCAAGAATGTCATCCTTGTCATAGATATCAGTGGATCTATGAATAGTTTTGGTCGCCTTTCACTTGCTAAAGATGCTGCTAAAACTGTTGTGAACACTTTGACCAACTTTGACTATGTTGGTATAGTTACCTTTTCAGGTAGTGCTCGAGTGGTCTCCATAGGTAGCAGTAGTCTTCTTGTTCAAGCTACTAACGAAAATCTTGTTCTCTTGTCAAATGCCATTGATTCTCTATCTGCAAACGGTCAAACGAACTTTGAAGATGCCTTCAACACAGCTTTCAACTTACTGGAGAACAGCCGAACAACAGAGTCATTTGTTAATTGTCACTCGGCAATCCTCTTTCTCACAGATGGAGTACCCACTGCTGGTAATACAGCTGCAAGTTCTCTTATTAGTTTAGTGGACACACGAAATCGAGGAGACAAGGCAACCATTTTTACCTTTTCTCTTGGATCAGGTGCTAGTCAGGACATTCCAAAAGCAATTGCTTGTGATAACAGGGGAATCTTCATTTCTGTACCAGATGGAGGAGATTTGCGTTCAAGCATGAGCCAATATTATGACTACTTCTCCACTCTTCGTCAGAGTGTGGACAACCTAAGTCCAATTTGGGTAGAACCCTATGTAGATTTCTTTGGACTCGGTGATGTAACTACGGTGTCTCGCGCTCTTTATGACAGCTCTACCGATCCACCCAGACTGTACGGTGTTGTTGCTGTGGACATCCTTATCAGGGACCTTCGTAACGCTGATCCTACCAATTGGCAACAAACCATCACCTACCTTTCACGTCAAGTCCAATGTCCTACATTGCGAAACGTGAGTGAATGTCAACTGGATGCCATTCGAGTCAGCAGAGGAAATAGTGAATCAAGGTGTGGTAGCAACAGCTGTACACAGACCAACATGGGACACTCCTGTCCATCTCATGGTACATCTCCCAACTTCTGTTCAGCCTCCCGCTCCAGCTACCAAGGAGAAGTGTGTTGTCAAGATAGTCCTCTGTCTCCAGCTTGTGGAAGTGTGACCACATTTGATGTTGCTAATGTGAATAAGGTAACGGTTCCAGGAGGAGGAATGAAGACTGTGTTCGTCACAGTTGGAATAACCATGTTTTTCAGTATGCTTTCCATCCTAGCAACTGCATGAGTTCCCCTATTTTTGTACACAGAGTCGGTGGATTTTTCTAGTAACAATATTTTGTGTAATACTGTATTATATGAATGCTTTTTACTGCATAATGTACTCCCCAGGAAACAGACAACATTGCCTTCCTGGATTGTTTTATTTTGGTATAGCAGTAGTCTGGCCTGTTACGACCATCCCACGCACGCGCGGGGGACGAGCTTGGCTGGTAGCGGGACGGTCGTAGCAAACCACCCGCGCCTAGTTGGTAGTGGGACGGTCGTAGCAAGCCAGACTAGTATAGCAGTTGCTGTTAATAATTGGTAATGGACATATTGAATGCTAAATAGGGGTGTGCGGTAGTACCTCTTTTGAGAGACCACCCTTAGGGACAGGTGAAAGGGGGTCTCTCAAAAAATGTGATCTCTGAGGAGGGGGAATTTAGTATGGGACATGTCACATTTGTTCCCAGTAATGCTGGTCTTACGAATTTAAAGAGGTGGTCTTTTCATGAGGGTGGTCTCTCAAAATAGGTATATACTAATATATGTGGTCACATACAAGCTGTGACAGCAGCTGCGTGTAACCATTCCATCATAGCTGCTTACCGTCAGGAACAGTTGATACCGATCCATGCATGCTGCACTGTCGAATGCAATGAAACCTCTCAAATCCGATACTCAGTGGGACCTGATAATAGTGTTTGATTGGAAGGTTGTCAGATTATGGAGTGCCTATTAGCATATACTGAAGATGGTGATTGTACCTCATATAAGATGGCCAGATTAGAAATTAAGAATGTTGGATTATACAAGTGTCACTGTACATTAGGCGATTATAATTGCTATTAAGAAAATGACTGCCAATGGCAAATTCACACTATAGAATCATTCTCAGACCCATAACCATTTCAAGTCTAAAATGGGACTGGGAACAAACCAAGGCAGCTTTATCTTGTCATCTCCAACATGTGCAATGTCACAGCTTGCATGCATGGTCACAACTGGTCAGGTGTACACATATATCTGCCCTCCATCCAGATACAGACCCACCACACTCTATGACGTCATACGTACGGCATACGCATGACGTCACAGAGTGTGGTGGGTCTGGTTCCGAGATTACATCCAGATACAGTCACGCCTGGGTTATCCGGACTTGAGTTATCCAGAAACCTGATTTATCCGACCATCAATTCAGCAACACTGACTATCTCTATGTACACAAATCTGCCTCACTTATCCAGCAACCTCTGTTATCCAACAAGTATCCTGACTACAAACTGTGTTGGATAACCCAGGCATGACCGTACATGCACCTTGCAGTTTCCCGAGCCTGCCATGCCTCCCTATTCCTTATAAAGGGCTTTTTTATACAGTTCTTCAGCATTGACTGGCTATAGGACTGGCTATATGACTGGTATTAAATTTCTATAGCTATAGCATGAAACATTATCTCCAGTTCAAGCCTCTCATTGCCCATTCATGTACAGTGTAACCCTCCCTCCTTCCCCGGCCCCGAATATAGGACACTTTGGGGATGAGGTATATTAGCTAATTTGTTCTAAACTTCTTTGTAGAGAGGTTTTCCTCTTTGGGAGGTTCAAAATCTATTGTAGGAGTTACACTGGGACTGTAAGTCATGTCCTTTGTAGAGAGGTTTTTATACTGTGTCCTTATTTGGGAGAGTCCACTATCGGATCCAGGTCTACTGTAGTCTCACTCTCAGCCCTTGACTACTTGGTACCTACTGGGAGGTCACCACAGATTCAATAACGTAACATATTAATTAATTCCAAGGATGTTAGTGTGTGCACTGTGTGTGTTCTGTCACTCTCAGATCGAGGTACTTGCTATCCAAGGTGCTTTCAATGGTATTGCATGAGGTAGGGACAGAGCAATGAGTACTTCCTAGCCAGGAGTACTCACTAACCCAGGTTCTTACTAGCAGTCTACATATATAACCGCATGTACTAGAGAGTGCATGCACAATTGCATGGGTAATCCCTTTTTGCAGAATTACATGCCCAATTCCCCCCAACTTCAATAGGACCTGTAGTATGCAGCTGGTGTGCATCGCAGGAGCCACTTCATAGGGTCATAAAATTGTCAATTTGTCTTCACTTACCATGGAGGTACAGTACATAAAGATGAATTTGATGAATAATCCCACATGCATGGATGGGCTGCATGTAAATAACTAGGTACAGTAGAACTTGGATAGCAAATACCCTCAAGAGAAGGCAAAATAGGTGCTCACTATCAGAGGTACTTGCTATCCAAGGTGTTTCAATGGTATTGTATGAGGGAGGGACAGAACGATGAGTACTTACTTACTATCCAGGAGTACGCACTAACCCAGGTACTTACTAACCAGGAGTACTCACTAGCCCAGGTACTTACTATCCAGGAGTACCCACTAACCCAGGTACTTACTATCCAGGAGTACTCACTAACCCAGGTACTTACTATCCAGGAGTACTCACTAGCCCAGGTACTTACTATCCAGGAGTACTCACTAACCCAGGTACTTTCTATCCAGGAGTACGCACTAACCCAGGTACTTACTATCCAGGAGTACTCACTAACCCAGGTACTTGTTATCCAGGAGTACCCACTAACCCAGGTACTTACTATCCAGGAGTACGCACTAACCCAGGTACTTACTAACCAGGAGTACGCACTAACCCAGGTACTTACTATCCAGGAGTACTCACTAACCCAGGGACTTATACTATCCAGGAGTACCAGATGAGTGGCAGCAGAGGTGAAGCAAGCATATAGTTGAGCACCAGAATGGAAAGAAGAGCCAGACAAGAGGAAGTGGCATCCAACCTAGCAATTAG
This sequence comes from Halisarca cf. caerulea, assembly GCA_963170055.1. NCBI lineage: Eukaryota > Metazoa > Porifera > Demospongiae > Chondrillida > Halisarcidae > Halisarca > Halisarca cf. caerulea. Next base: position 5,065,645 of record CAUJGJ010000313.1, on the reverse strand, counting down.
CAGAATTTTGGCAAGGCAAGCTAGTTTGTCAAGGAAAAGGGATCTTCTATATGTCTATCTGCATTACCAATAGAGAAAAATGGACTTGCTTTGCACTGAAGTGAATTTAAGGATGCTGTAGCCTTGAGGTATGGCTGGTTGCCAGAGCGTCTTCCACTGTCTTGTGCCTGCAATGCTCCCTTTCAGTAGAACATGCCTTGAGTTGCCCAAAAGGTGCATTCCCCACACACAGGCATAATGAACTAAGGGACACTACAGCAACTTTTCTCTCTGAAGTTTGCCCAGACGTGTGCATTGAGCCTGAACTGCAGCCGGTGGACAGATTCACCCCCAGGTATGCCACAGCAAATGTTGAAGATCATTCTCGAGTTGATGTACGGGCAAAAGGTTTTTGGAGTTCCAGACACCAAAGTGCATTTTTTGATGCAAAGGTTTTTAACCCTTCTGCACCTTCATATCGGAACACTCCTGTTACCTCGTCCTATACTCAACATGAGCGTATCAAGAAGCGGGCCTATGAACAGCATATCAATGAGATCAATCACGGATCTTTCACTCCACTAATTTTCAGTACATCAGGTGGAATGGGAAAAGAAGCCACCATCTTTTATAGATGACTTGCATCAATGTTAGCAGAGAAGAGAAAACAACCCTACTCCCACTGCATGCGATGGCTAAGATGCCACTAAACTTCTCTTTGTTTTGATAATCTATAATGTGCATATACGAGGATCTCGATTCACCAAATTTCCAAATACCCCTGATTCCCTTTATGCATGTTGTAACTAATCCCGGGCGATATTGTTAGTTGTAGTTACTCTTGATTTGTTGTATTTATCCAATGATCCACAGCATACGTTTTAAGTTCCTACTATTTTGCACTTGATTAACAGTTTGATTGTGATTGTACTGAGTTTGAATTGTTCCAGTATATCAAGGAGTACTCACTAACCCTGGTACTTACTATCCAGGAGTACTCACTAACCGTGGTACTTACTATCCAGGAGTACTCACTAACCCTGGTACTTACTATCCAGGAGTACTCACTAACCCAGGTACTTACTATCCAGGAGTACTCACTAACCCTGGTACTTACTATCCAGGAGTACTCACTAACCCTGGTACTTACTATCCAGGAATACTCACTAACCAGGAGTACTTACTATCCAAGATCTAGAGTACTTGCTAACCTAGGTACTTACTATTTAATTTTTTTTTTATTACGCATGACTGCATGTATGTATATCCTAGTATTAATCTTCCCTACTACACTAGCAGATGCATGCCTTCGCTTCAAGTTATAATTTTATGCAAGAGGGAATAATTCGATCACATAATCCACACGGGTTGACTGTTCACCATACTATATTCAAACAATAATGTACAAAAAAGGATAAAATGAGAGTTACGGCATGAGCTGTACAGACAAAAGAACACAAACAAAAATTGAAATTATACAGTTGCAGATAATCACAGGTTGATCGCTACTTGGTGGGAGTCTGTCAACGTTCGATGGATAAAAAGTGCCAGTGGGAGCGTATATATGGCTGCACAATGGACTGAGGGAACTCCCGACACAGCAGACATCAGACTCAAAACTATCACGTCTAGGCGACTGGCAGATGTTTGGTGTCAACACTGAGGTGTTACAGCTGGAGTTAACAGAGGGTTTCATTTCATTGGTACAGTTCATCAATGAAGTTTTGCACTGCGTTTCATTGTTACCAGATGATATGCGTACAGCTTGTATTTGACATTCGCTCAACTGCTCAACCCTCGGACAGGACACTTGTCTGGCCAGACTCTGTATAGTTTGTTCCCAGTTTTCATCAGCATCTCTTAAATCGGTGACGGAAACATCAATCCCGATCACTCCAATGAGTTTTGGAGGATTGAAATTATAGTCATGAATGGCTTTGGATACTGTGGAGGTTATACCCAGGCCAAAAGCGTCTTCATACGGCTCAACCCAAACGGTTTCATTGTCAATAGCAAATGTAGCGAGGAAACTATAATACTGATAAAGAGCCTTGAAAATGTCACCCTCTTCCAGTATGTGGCCAAAAACACCTCCATTTCCACACGCAATGGCTTTCGGCAGCTGCATTTCAACATAGCCTCCCACAGCATATGCAAATATGAATGCCTTCTTCAAGCCACCTTCGATGGAATTCCAAGTTTGGATCTTTGATACCAAGGCATCAACTTCACCCTCCCTACCACTGGTCACTCCATCAGTCAACAGAATGATAATGGATAAGCATTCAACATTTGTCTGACCAGAATCCTTACTTCTGTCAAGAAGATCGAAAGCCTCACGAAAGCCCTCTTCGTGCAAGGACCTGCCCATAAGAGCAATTGAATCAATTGCTTCATGGAGCTTAAGAACATTATTGAGAGAGGCTTTAACAAGCCCTTTGCTCCCATTTAGTGTTATCTGTTCTGCTGTGCTACCAAACACTACAATCCCTACATTGTCAAAGTTAGTACGTGAACTAAGGATTGTCTTGGCTGCCTCTTTGCTCCGTGAAAGTCGTCCATGCTTGGCCATTGAAGCACTGGCGTCCATAAGGATGACCAAGTTGATGGGGCCAGTGCTGGCCGCCACATACCACGGCCTAATCCGGGGATCAAAATCGCAGGTGTTCAGTGCCGCTCCAGGATAAG
>CAUJGJ010000313.1:5045478-5047978 GCA_963170055.1 Halisarca cf. caerulea | reverse complement strand
CAAGTCATCCTACACATTCCAATGGCATAGGTAGTCAGTCACACAGTAGTAGGCAGTCTCCATAGCAACAGTATGCATGTGTGAGTATGTGTAGGCATGTGTGATAAGTGTGTACATAATATTATGTGTGTACACACCTGTACATGTGGGTATACGTACACCTGTACACACCTGTACATGTGGGTACACATCTGTATGCATGTGTACATGTTTGGCTGCATATATGACATGTGTGTATGCGCATGCACTGTACACATGTGTGCTTGTCTGTGTACACTCACCTGAAGAGACAGGGAACTCGGCCATCTTCTAACCTTTACACCGAAAATCTCTTTAAATCGCACAACAAACAAGTGCTGGTCGAGATGCCTAGACCACCAAGGATATAAAGCAACATAACTATTCTGGTCACATGCACACATGGGCACGAAAACACACATGCACATCCACACCCACATGCTTACACATACACTCACACATTCACACATATGCACACCCACACCCACACACTCACACATATGTACAGCCACACACACACACATGCACGCACACACATGCACACACATGCACGCACATACACATGCATGCACACGTACACACACACACACAAGTATGTACGCACGTACGTACACACGCATGCACGCATGCAAGCACGCACGCACGCACGCACACACGCATGCATGCAAGCACGCACGCAAGCATGCACACATGCACGCACGCACACACACGCACGCACACATGCACGCACATGCACACACACACACACAAGGACACTGACCAGTCTGAAGAACGTGCTGCTTCTTTTCCATTGACAAGAACACTGAGCCTGTACTTCATAGCCCCCACATCTTCCCTCCTCTGCTGCTCACCACTGGACACAAAGAGAGGTTGGAGTGAGTTAGACTGCATAGAGGGTATTTTCAAGGAATAAAATTTGCATACATGCTAAAAATTTGGATTATTCATGGTAAAAAAATTGTGGTTCATGCCAGAAGCACATTAAAACTGGCAGCAATACTACCTTCCACGAGTAAATATTTCATGGTTCCTTTCCAAACCATGAAAAACACAATTTTCTTTAACCCCCGAAAATGCCCATTATACGGTAGATATGCTACAGTATGTGCCCATCCCTCTCCCCCGCCCACCTCTCGCACTGTTGCTTCGGAGTGACAACCATCGCCTCTAGTTTTGGTACAAGTCGTGAACTCTCTACAGAGAAAGACAACAAGCTATTCACTCAACCACTACAGCATCAACATACATTGGCACACACGCATGCACGTGCATGCGCGCGCGTGCACACACACACACACACACACACACACACATATACACACACACACACACACACACACACACACACACACACACACACACACACACACATACACACACACACATACACACACACACACACACACACACACACACACACACACACACACACTGCACTTTGTGGATACAAGAGCATTTACTAAACAAATTCCTCTCTCATGTGTACATGTTATCATGCAGGCAAGGTGGATTAGCTATAATGCCAAAATGGACAATTGGCCAAAATTTTGTAACCAAATGTGCATACATAAGATATAATAGTGTATATACAGTACAGTACATACATACGTACATATGCATCACGGAGGATTTAGTATAGGAGTGAGTGCATGTGAATAAAGTATCACAGGCTCCTTCCCACATACAGTGACAGTCACACAAGAGGGGCTGGTCTTCTCTCATGCGCACACATCTATGTAAACTTTGCACAGGTTTGTCTGTATGTATGTACAGTATGTAGATATTAGTGTTGTGCGATTATATCGATTATTAGATTAATCGATCTGTAACAAGTTGTAATTGTTGCAATCGATAGCCATGAGAAATCGACAATTACTTGAACAATTGCAAAAATAGCACAGGTTATGGATAAAAATATAGAACAACTGATGCTGAGCATGTGCAGTTAGATAGTGCTGAGACTGAGTGTGGAAAATGGCTGGAGAACCTGAGGACCTGCTAGCAATAGCTAATTTAAAGCCTCTCAAGAACAGCACCAGTGACATTATCACTGCTAAGAGAACACTTCTAGACACTGAAAATGCACCCATCTTCTTTAGCATATCTTAATTTGATACTGCGCTTTTAGGCTTTTAGCTTATCTTTTTAGTTTGATCACCTACAGCTTTTGGGCTGATTAATCGAAGCATCGTGATTACTTTTAATGTTGATTAGTAGTAATCGGCAATGCTGATTTTTAATTAATCGCACAACACTAGTACACATGTAGTACACTAGTACACATGTAGTACACTAGTACACATGTAGTACACTAGTACACATGTAGTACACTAGTACACACTAGTACACATGTACATATATTAGGCCCGGAGCTCACCAGGGGGAGGAACTGTCTCGAGGTAGCTCCTAACAATCTCAGCTCTCACGTCTTCTTCTGAGAAAGGTAGAGGTTTCTGAGGGGCAGGCACTGGAGAAAAACACA
>CAUJGJ010000313.1:5007978-5040478 GCA_963170055.1 Halisarca cf. caerulea | reverse complement strand
CACACATACACACACACACACACACACACACACAAACACACACACACACACACACACACACACACACACACATACACACACACACACACAAACACACACACACACACACACACACACACACACACACACACATACAGACCCTGTACGTACATTCTCTTGCTTCACCAAACGCTGCTCCAACCTGTTGTAATTCCCCCAGTTCAACTTTGGGCGTTCAGGAATGAAAAACCCTTCATTTTCTTTCAGACGAGGCAGAGCATTATATGGCAACTTCATATCTGATGGAACTGAAAAAAATTATACATTGATGAAGAAATTACAGAATTGAGCACCCAGCAACTTTACAGAATTGAGCACCCAGCAACTTTACAGAATTGAGCACCCCAGCAGTTTACAGAATCGAACACCCAGCAACTTTACAGAATTGAACACCCAGCAACTTTACAGAATCGAACACCCAGCAACTTTACAGAATTGAACACCCAGCAACTTTACAGAATTGAACACCCAGCAACTTTACAGAATTGAACACCCAGCAACTTTACAGAATCGAACACCCAGCAACTTTACAGAATCGAACACCCAGCAACTTTACAGAATTGAACACCCAGCAACTTTACAGAATTGAACACCCAGCAACTTTACAGAATTGAGCACCCAGCAACTTTACAGAATTGAACACCCCAGTGGGTATACATGTATATGGGTAGTATTGCAGCAGTAGTGTGCTCAAGTCTAATGCCAACTAAGCGTAGCAGTGCTGTGAATGCGGATCACTAGGAGCAGGAAAACCAATGGAACAGACATAGTTGCATGCTACAAATCCTGTCTTAGGGATCCCCCGTACAGAAGGACCGCCTGTCTATAGAGGCCACCATTGTTTGGCCCTTTGAGTGGTCTTTATATACAGGTTTCAAAATGTGTGCACACTTACATAATACCTATGTACATGGAAAGCACACAAGTACGTACACACATAGCAGCTGCACAGAATGCCCCTGTGCAGCTCAACTCGTAGCAAGACAATGGATCACCTGGAGTAGACGAAGGAGTGTACAGGAGCTTTTCTTCTTGTTTCACCCACTCGTCATTATCAAGGAAGTAGGGGCTTCCCCAGAATATACAGCGGTTGCTAATGGAACGTACGTAGGATGAGATAGGACATGATTGATAAACGAAGACAGCCAATGCATGTCAGTACACAGAAATACAACACAATTTACTGAATAGTATACAGAAAAGACTGCTGTAGGCTGACCAATGAGCTGATTCAGGGATACTATTGCACCTCTACACAAGGACCACCTGTCTACCGAGACCACTGTAGACTGGCCCGTGAACCACTGAGGAAGTACTATTGCACCTCTACACAAGGACCACCTGTCTACAGAGACCACTGTAGACTGGCCCGTGAACCACTGAGGAAGTACTATTGCACCTCTACACAAGGACCACCTGTCTACAGAGACCACTGTAGACTGGCCCGTGAACCACTGAGGAAGTACTATTGCACCTCTACACAAGGACCACCTGTCTACAGAGACCACTGTAGACTGGCCCGTGAACCACTGAGGAAGTACTATTGCACCTCTACACAAGGACCACCTGTCTACAGAGACCACTGTAGACTGGCCCGTGAACCACTGAGGAAGTACTATTGCACCTCTACACAAAGACCACCTGTCTACAGAGACCACTGTAGACTGGCCCGTGAACCACTGAGGAAGTACTATTGCACCTCTACACAAGGACCACCTGTCTACCGAGACCACTGTAGACTGGCCCGTGAACCACTGAGGAAGTACTATTGCACCTCTACACAAGGACCACCTGTCTACAGAGACCACTGTAGACTGGCCATGAACCACTGAGGAAGTACTATTGCACCTCTACACAAGGACCATCTCTCTTCAGAACCCCCCAACCACTTGGTCTTCATAGTCAGGTTTTACTGTGCAGTGAAACCTGACTTAAAGATGATCCGTATATAAAGACCACCTGTCAATAGAGACCACGGCAGGGTAACCCATGGGCCATCTCAGTGATGATAAGGCACCTCATTGTGAGGGGCACCTGCCTACAGTGGACATAACTGCTTGGATGTTTGAGTGGATTCAGCAGGCTTCACTGTGTGTAGTCTGATAAGTACGTACAGTATAACAGTAGAACTTGCTTAGTAAGTACCTGGAATTGTACGCACTCCTGGATAGTACATACTCCTCATTCTGTCCCTGTGTATACCTCATGTACATAAACCAACCCTGATAGTAAGTACCTGGCTTTGTACGCACCCCTGGATAGTAGGTACTCCTCATTCTGTCCCCTCCTATACATACAGTACATAAATCTGTCCTGATAGTAAGTATTCCTGATAAGGAGTACTGATTTTGTCTCCCCTTTGAGGTACGCACTGAGCAGCTCTACTGTACATACAAACATCATCTTTGTCTGCAGGTGATGGCACAAACAGAATAAATTACTCTGTTGCAGCTGAGCTGACAATGCCGTAGGTCTCAGGTGCAGGGGAGTCTTCTTCTCCGATCCTTTCCAGCTGTGCAGAATGAGAGAGTATTGTAAAGGATATACGTAAATGATAAATATGACACACACACACACACACACACACACACACACACACACACACACACACACACACACACACATACACACACACACACGCACGCACGCACACACGCACGCACACACACACACACACACACACACACCTCTTCAATCAATGCATCTCTTGAACGTGTGTCATCTTGTTCTCCCTCCCCTTCACGAAGCTGTTCCTCTTGAGTGCTCTCTTCATTGGCAGCACGCTGCCCATCAGTAACTTCCAAAGAATTCACTTCTGCTTCTTCTTCTTCTTCTTCCAAAGACGTAGCAAAGAACTGATATGATTCCACCAACCTAGTCTATATGTAAGAAAAGAATCAAAGAATGCAGTAAAACTCAGTAAAACATGAAAAACTGTGGTGAAAGCAAATGGTAACCTCTTTAGCTTGTGCTCTGCTTCTCTCTGCAAACTGCTTCCATTTTGATGCAGTTGAGTCCAAGAGGAATTCCTGCGTAACTTCCTTTGGCTTCTCTTCTTGATGTACCATCTTCAACAAAAAACAGACATATAACCTCTGTGTGTGTGTGTGTGTGTGTGTGTGTGTGTGTGTGTGTGTGTGTTTGTGAGTGTGTGTGGGTGTGGGTGTGGGTGTTTGTCCACATCGGTATCCATCAAGCTTTCAAAAATTATATCTCTAGCCAATAGAAAACGCATTGCAAGTATTCTCCTGTTTACCTGTGGTTCCTCTTCGATACTGTCATCATCAAACCTTGTGGAGCGCTTGCTCGATTTCAAGTCACCAAGACGCCTCATGGGGTACGATTCCGCCTATACAAATATTGATAAATAAGTAATTTCTTTGCAAAGACTGTGTACTCTTCGGTCAAAAATTCTCAGCTTTTAGAACATGCAGTGCTTTTGTTTAACACAACACAAGGGCAACTGACCGTCTCCGTTGATGCTTTCCTTTCAGCAGTGGCTGCCTGCAATGAGAAGACCATAACACAAGCGAGGTACATGAAGAGTATACCACATGGTCAGCATCCTTTGTGAGATACAGTGGAAACTCAATAATCTGACACTCTTGGGCAGCAAACACTATGTCAAAATACAGACGTTGTTGGATTATACAATCACTCTTTTGGTAATTGTTGTCTCCAAGAATTGGAACTTCAGTAGTAGCAAGTGTGGCTAGACAGCTGAGCCAAAGCAAAAACAAAGGTCCTGTCCAGAATTGCCTGAGCCTGCCAAATTAACCAGCTTTACCCTACACATCACGTGAATATGTTAAAATATTAAGAAGAATTGTGACCAGTAGGGTGGACTGCAGATACCTGAATGGATGAGTGAATAGCAATTACATATACACTGAGACCTCACTATCCACACCTCAGATATCCAGTTCCCTCACCTTCTATAGTAGTTTTTATTGGAATAAAATCTGCAATAATCCTACTGTACACTATAAGACTGCTCCCTCATTTATCCACCCCCTCGCTTAATCCACATTTTTATCCAGATTGGATGTGTGCTGATGAGTGAGACCTGACTGTACTTTACCCATCAGCATTGGTATCCATGCTGCAACGTACGCCTCTACACTAAATCAAACCTTACTGCAATATTTTACTCTACCGAGGGCCTCTTGCCAAATGGAACATGCAGTATTTTTCTGCATGTGTCAAGACATCCGAGGAAATAGCATATGTACTTTGGGATTTCCTACACACAAAACCTTGGGTTGCCACGTGCACGCGCCATAGCTCACCAATTTCGCTCTGAGATTCTGCCTGATTGAAAGCATCAAACTGGAAGAGTGAGCTGCATTGTCATCTTTTTCAGTTGTAGATGCTTGCATTCTACTTCCAGCAAGATCTGGGAACTGAGTATCCTGCTTTGTCATCTCATTTGAATCTCTCTCGCCTCTCAATTCAATATCAGTGCTGTTCGCTGGGCTAAAACAGTACATTTTGTAGTGAAATGTCCATTAAAAGTCCACTAATGAGAGTCAATATGAACAAATTCTTACTCTGAAACGTGTCTTGCCATGAATGAATGTTTCTACAATAGATTCTCTGACCGAGGCATCATTGAGAAGTAGCAAGCGTCGTTTGTTTATCTGTTGTTTGCTTACTGCTGCATGTTTGCAGAGGGTGGACGACGGCTCGTTAGTATGCGTTTCGTTGTAATCGAAAGCGCACGTGAGGGTGAGCGGACCTAGTTGTAATTTCAGTCGGACCTCTGTGTAATTTGAAGCTACATTTTGATTGGTGGGTTCTCTATGATGGTATCCTCTATGCTCCCGCTGAGTGGGAGGAGTTTTAGGATAAAACTGGCGGTCATTTCGAAGAAATCATTCTTTATCTGAGACTTCAACAGATTTACCTGTGCGATTTCATTTGATCTATCATGACTGGACGTGGAAAAGGAGGCAAGGCCCGTGCCAAGGCTAAGAGCCGTTCTGCTCGTGCTGGATTGGCTTTCCCAGTTGGTCGTGTTCACAGAATGCTGAGGACTGGCAACTTTGCTGAACGTGTCGGTGCTGGTGCTCCCGTCTACCTTGCTGCCGTGATGGAGTACTTGACAGCTGAGATCCTCGAGTTGGCTGGTAATGCTGCCCGTGACAACAAGAAGCACAGAATCAACCCTCGCCATCTTCAGCTGGCCATCAGAAATGATGAAGAGTTGAACAAGCTCCTGTCTGGCGTTACCATCGCACAGGGTGGTGTCCTGCCGAACATCCAGGCCGTCCTCCTCCCTAAAAAATCTGGTGGCAAGGGCTCCCAAAGCCAGGAATTGTAAGAACTCTGTAACCCTCCAAACGGCTTTTCTAAAAGCCACAATTCAACCAAAAGATTTTTCCACATCTGTCATTATTGCTACTGTTTTTTTATGGATACACCCTCTTGGTTGCTGTACATTTTACAATATTTCCTCAAAAGCAAAATTGCATACCCTACAATCATAGACAATACGTTTTGTGTTCTCATATCTACGGCGTCGGGGAGCCATTTTGTTGCGCCACTGAAAGCAGACCTGCTGTACATAGTGTTCAAGCCTTCATAGCCTCCTTGTATCTGTAACTGTGAGTTCACTAAATTAGAAATGAGCTGCCGATTTAGACCTGGCTGCTATCCATATTTTTAATGCTGAATCAGATGAAAGCACGCAAATGGGTTCTTTCGAAGCACTTTGAAGGCCTCCCCAAGAGGAGTGACCTAGAAATTCAAGAGGAGGACATTCCAGCTCTCAAAGATGGAGAGTTTCTTGCAGAAGCTGTTTACCTCTCCGTCGATCCGTACATGAGGTATGTTATCAATTCATTTACATGGAATATTAGGGTTATATCTCAGTACAATGCAGAACATTCTCTTTGATGATAAACCCTGGAGATACTATGATGGGAGAGCAGGTGGCAAGGATAGCTGATAGCAAAAATGCTGACTTTTCAGTAGGAGACTTCATCACGGGAACATTTGGATGGAGGAGCCATACAGTTTCATCACCAGAAAGTAAGCAACATCAAGTGAGGAAGGTTGACCCTGTGCTTACACAACCAAAGTCAACTGCCATTGGAATTCTCGGAATGCCTGGGTTAGTTATAATTCAGATTATTTACTTCATCAGCTTGCATGACCTGCATACTAATATGTTAGAACCTCTGTAAAAAGGAATGTTTGCTACCACAGTCAGTTGTATCTGGAGGAGTCCTTATTCCAGGGAGTAAAAAAGTGCATGTGTCAGTGTGATGGGTTTCTAATAGGGCCTAGCATGCAATGATGTCCTGTTAAAGGAGATGGATGTGTAATGAAGACTTTAGTGTGGATTCACATGTTGCTCAAAACATATTAGGTGACATAAATGATTACAACATTGTGTCAGGAACATGTTGATAATGCAATTTTGCCTTGTATTTTGCTAATGCAGCTTTGCCTCGTCAGATAATGCTGTATGTCGTCTATGTAAATGCTCTACTCACATGACCTCTCCAAATCATGATGTACCAAGTCAGTGGCGGTGGAACATGCAAACTTAAGGGGGGCGGTGTATGATGCATGAGCAATATTATGCATATTATCTCTTTGATACTGCTTGAGAGGCAGCATCAAAAAATTTTGTTGTGTAATTAATGATGTCATGGCAGACATGTGAGGATTTATAGAATCACAATTAATGTGGTTCTACCTAAAATTCATGCAAAATTGTATATTTTACAACTTTTCAGTATTTATTGTTGGATTTTCTGTTGTAAAGTCACAGTAATTAGTATTACTGCATAAGAATTTAGGGGAACAGTGCCCCCTCAGCTAAAATTTAGGGGGGCTGCCCCTCCTGCCTCCCGCCTATGTAAGTATAATTCTCTCAATCACACTTTTCAGGGCAACTGCATATTTTGGGCTATTTGAGATCTTGGATCCAAAAGAAGGGGAGACCATTGTGGTGAGCGGAGCAGCTGGAGCTGTGGGATCCATTGTTGGGCAGTTAGCTAAACTCAAGGGATCTAGAGTTGTTGGTAGGATGCTAATTGTATTCCAGTGACTGTTAAGATGGCTTCTTTACACTGGGTCGAAATGACCTCTCTTCTGTACAGGTTTTGCTGGAAGTGACGACAAAGTTGCTTATTTGAAAAAACTTGGATTTGATGTTGCTTACAACTACAAAAAAGTGGAGTCCTTGTCAAAAGCTCTGGAAGAAGGGTGTCCAAATGGAATAGACATGTACTTTGACAATGTCAGTACCATTATGGGAGTGGACTAACAATAGTCAGTGATCATTATCTTTCTGTTATTCTTGCAGGTTGGTGGGGAAATGGCAGATGCTGTTTTCCCACTACTAAATGAGTATGGTAGAGTTTCAGTGTGTGGATCAATAAGTACCTACAACACTAAACCACATGTTGGTATGTTCCATGAGTGTAAAAAATGAAGGTTGTGCTGGGGGTTTTACATTTGTCTTTCCTCTGCAGGCCCATCTGTTTTGCCAATTATGAATCGTAAACAAATCAAAATGGAGGGTTTTATGGTGAATAGATGGCTTCCAAGGTGGCCCAAGGCTTTTCAGGAAATGGATCGATTGATACAGGAGGTAAGTGTTGAAGTCTGTGTATGGGTAAGTAAATTCAAAAGCTTTCATTCATGCATGTACACCAATGCCTTTACACATGCTCCCATTCTGTAGGGTAAGCTGAAGTATAAGGAAACAGTGACTGAGGGATTTGACAACATGTTTGATGCTTTTGTTGGCCTCTTCAAAGGAAGCAATACTGGAAAAGCTGTAGTGAAGGCTTAAACCCAAACAACCGTGCTGATTCCACTTGTTAAAGAGATAGTATAGTCAAATGTAGATTGTCAACTGCTAATGTGATCTTTTAGTATTTGGCTGTAAATGCTGTTACATTGATTTACCTGATACAGTGGAATCTCTGAATAAAGGACACTTTGGGACAGTCATTTTATCCTTTGTAAGGAGATTGTTCTCTTTGGGAGATTAATTGTATTGGAACTATCTAGGGAGGAAATATCTTGGAACTCCCAGCTGTGTCCTTATTTCAGAGCATTCACTATCGGAGATTCCACTGTGGTTTCGCCAGCTAGACCAACTTGGAAACGTTTGAGTATCTATGATGGTACTTACAGAATGGATATGGTAATGCATGTATTACCACATCTACATTTAAAACCTCCACACCTTGGACAATACCAGGTCATGACACCAAGCATATCCATCATCAGGAAGGACTATGGGATAGCAGCAATTGAGCAGATGGTGTGCAGTGAGTGCATGATTTGTTGGTGAGCTGCAAAGTGTGCACTTCTTGTTGAGTGATTGTCCCCTCTGGCCAAGATGGTAGGAGAATGTGAACACTCCAGCACCACACCAGAAATGGTGTTTTAGGACCCAGCATGGAACCAAATGCATGTGGCACTCAATACTAGATCGTATAGGAAAATCGGAGATACAAGTGGAATATAATTAAGGCAGAGTATTCACTAACCAAATCACGCATGCCACACTACAGATGCCATACCATTTATTACACCTGTGGTCCAGTATTAATTATGTGTGGTTGGTATGACGAAGTGCACGTGGGTCTGGTTCCGAGACTTCATGCAATCATACATGAAGCGCGTGATGCGTGACGTCCTGAATCACGGACGCATGTGTGCTTGGTGCTGTACTTATTACTCCTGCCTTGTGCACTGATCCAAACCAGCGCTATTTCCTCGACAATGGTATACTATTAGGTGGAATCGCACGGTGAGCGTTGTTGCCGAGTTTTACAAATGCTGTATTTTGCTGTCTTTGCAGGTTAAAGCACGCAAGTGGATTCTACTCAAGCATTTCGAAGGTCTCCCGAAAAGGAGCGACCTGGATCTCCAAGAGGAAGAGCTACCTCCCCTAAAAGATGGAGAATTTCTAGCAGAAGCAGTTTATCTATCCGTAGACCCGTACATGAGGTTTGTTTGAATTAACCTTGGTTCAAGTCATCTTTTGTCACCGTTTAATTTACTACTGGTGCATGTCTTTGTCTTCTCAGGGGATTCTCCAAGTCCATGAAACCTGGTGACGTTATGATCGGAGAACAGGTTGCACGAATTGTGGAGAGCAAGAATGCTAATTTCTCGGCTGGAGACTTCATCACAGCGAGATTTGGATGGAGGAGTCATACCATTGCTGATGGAACCAACAAACTGCAGGCTGCCAGGAAGATTGATGCAACACTCAGTCAACCAAAATCAACAGCCATTGGTATTTTGGGAATGCCAGGGTTGGTAATAGTTTGTTGTGGAGTAATTAGGATGTCGATTTTCATAATATCATTTCGTGATGTCGTCTCATCCCTTGCTTGGATGCCATTTTACACTGAGTGACGCTCTAGTACTGTACAATACCAACTGTGCTTATCTCACACATTGTACTGATTTTAGGGCAACTGCCTACTTTGGAGTGTTGGAGATCTTGACTCCAAAGGAAGGAGAGACCATGGTAGTTAATGGAGCAGCTGGAGCTGTGGGATCTGTTGTTGGCCAGTTGGCTAAAATCAAAGGATGCAGAGTTATTGGTAAGCAGCACTTCCAAATGAAGTGCACCATGTAAAACTTGGTCTACAGAGATTCTACTGTGTTGGTGTTGCTGTCAGGTTTTGCCGGAAGTGATGAGAAAGTTGCTTACTTGAAAGAACTTGGATTTGACGCTGCTTACAACTACAAAACAGTAAGCTCTCTATCTGATGCCTTGAAGGAGGGATGCCCAAATGGAATTGACATGTATTTTGACAATGTGAGTTACTGTATGTTTGTGTGTTATTTTCAGAGCAGGCACAACTTGTACAAATACAGCTACTGCAGTCATGGTCATACCACTTCCTGTCCAATTCCTTTTTTGTATGTAAATTAATTTTCTGTATGTAAGTTTAATAGCGAAATTAAATTTTGCTCAACTACAACTTTAAGCATGCTTTTGTTGACAAGGTTGTGTTTTTTGACTGTTGTTAATATACAGTGCATGAGTACACTGCATGGACTTTTGTGTGAAGTGTCTGCTGTTTTGTATGGTGTGTTAATGATGCACACAAAGTGCTATAATATGAAGGGGGTCATAGTACTATGCAGTGAGACTTCTATATCGAGGGCATGCATTATACTAGTCTTATGTAGTAAGCCCCCTTTTCTGCTCTCTTCACTTACATTTAAGGAAGAAGGGTATGGGACATAACGTGTGCTTTTATAGTGCTTAATTCACTCCTTTGATCTCACTGTGGGCATGATACTGAACAATCGACATCTCATGATCAACAGGAATCAAAATGGCAGTACCCTCAAGCCCCAGCAAACGAATTAGATCATAGAATTTGTGAAAGGTCATTATGTATTTGTAGCGCTACCAACTGGGTTTGGAGAGTCTGTTATTTTTGATGATGCCCTGTACATTCATAAAGTGAGTTGGGCATCAGTGCTCTGTTAGGAGGTAGCTGTCTTGGGAGGTATCCTGCAATAGAAATTTTGCTGTACATGTCAGTTTGCTTCTCTATAGAGGCCATGCACTGTAGGCTGGTCCTTGGACCACCTCTATGATTCCAAGGGACTGCTTACTAAGGACCACCTGTCTGCAGAGGCCACATCAACCTGCTCTTTGGTGGTGGTCTTCATAGACAGGTTTCACCATCTGTCAACATTGTCACTTTCTTTCCTACCAGGTTGGTGGGGACATGACAGACGCAGTTCTTGACCAAATGAATAAATTTGGAAGAGTTGGTATTTGTGGATCGATTAGCATGTACAACAAGACTGAAGAGGATATTGGTATGTATGTTACATTGTGCCAACTGATCCAACCTTGTAACACAACTGTACATACATACACACAGGTCCTCGTCCATGGGTTAAAATTCTTTCCAGGCAACTCAAAGTGCAAGGCATTATGGTGTACAACTGGTTTCCAGGGTGGCCAGAGGCGTTTGTTGAGTTGGATGGTTGGATCAAGGAGGTAAACTGTGTATTTTGCGCAAATCTAGTTGGAAGTTCAATTCTACCATATAAATAAGATTACAGCATAGTGTAACGTAGAATCTGGCATCTTTTTGACATCCCATTCCTATGTCATCCTTTCTCCAGGGTAAGCTGAAGTATAAGGAAACTGTGACTGAGGGATTTGACAACATGTTTGATGCCTTTGTTGGCCTCTTCAAAGGCAGCAATACCGGAAAAGCTGTAGTGAAGGCTTAACCCTCCCATCTTCAGTCACCAGATAGTCGGCTAGTTAATTCTAGAACATGAATAGAAACGTATAGTCTTCTTTTCAATGTCATTATCCTATGAATGTAATTATAATTGAAAGTGATTATACTGATTTTTGTAGGTTTTTTTTCACAATGTTCATCTTAATGTTTGCAGCTACTGTATATATTGTCCATAATATTATACAAAGGTCTAAGCCAAAAGTCGTGCATGTGCATTTCCTACTGTGTGCATATGTGCATGCAAGTGTGACCTGCTACAACTGTCTGTGTATTCACACACCATGCATGCGTGCACGGCGTGTGAGTGGGACAGTCTAGCAGGCCAGACTCGTGCACATTTGGTGTGAGTTCATTGTCACAGACATTTCAATTAATTAATTCAGTGAAGCTAGTGAGAAATTCATTGTGATGATTTGAATATTAATCTTTTACCTGCTTCACTACATATTATGCTGTGCTCTCTAAATATATACTTAGCTACAGTCCCCAAAATGCAGCCGATAAAACTCACTGCAGTAGAAATTCACAAAGGCGTAGAATACTAGTACTACTCGGGACAAATGTGCTCAATGTATGCAGAGCTCACAAAAAGAGTGCTTTTGTGGCGAGACTCCACTGTCCAGGAGAATCACATGCGGATATAGGCGTAATATTTATTCGACGCCATTTTCGACAAACGTTCCCTCATAACCGGGTGGGGTATATTTTTCGGACTGCGTCGGACCGGACCGGACCGTCCGGTCCGTTAGTATAACGGTATAATTTACGGACCACAAGAAAAAGATGGCAACGTAGGTTGAATATAATATTATAGATTCACGATGCGATCAAGTTTAGAGTGTCTATGATGTGATGTCAGCAAGTAGTTTGTAAGGGCTAGCTATGTGCAGGCGAAGAACTTTAGGTCAGTTTCTAAGATCCTAGTTCTGTTATGTGTTCAATATTAACCCCGTTCTCTACGTGTATGTGACTAGCTGTGGAGCTAGTGCTTTACATTTGTCTCTAGTTCTCTAGTTTGGTGTGTATAACCCAGTAACTGATGCTTTTCCTGGGGTGTGATCAGTTGTATAAGCTTGTGAACCAAGAATAACTTAATGTTTAAACTGTGTAGTGCTATGTAACACTGCTCAATGCAGATTAGGTCCTATATTATAATCTCATCACTTATACTTCTATTACTACTGGCTACACCACCAGTTAATCTTGAGTCCATCAGTCACAATGTGACTGTAAAACATCGTAATAATTATAATAATGATAGTGACTATGTATACGTATTATATTAGTTGTAGTACATATTAGACTGAAAGATAAACTTAAATCAATTAAACTGTTATGTGTTTACACATACTACAAATCCAACTAATACCAGAATCCATGAAATATTTACTAGGTACATTGCAGCATTCTTTGTGGTACCACATCTTGCAATGTTCACACTCAATCATCCGTCCTTCTTCAATTCCTCGACATGTACAATATATGGGGACACTTGTTGTCTTGGAGTAGCGCCATTTCTTGAATTTTTCTGATGACTTGAATGGCTTCATTAAGCCTTCCTCTATTGACTCAATGAGGTGTCTCCTAAGGGATCCCTGATCAAAATCTCTGCTTAAAGGATCTTCACCCATGGCCATGCTCACGGCATTTGCTATGGCAAAAAGTCCACAATCTTTAGTCCCTGCCTGCTTCTGTACATTTACAAACCTACAATGAATTGCATGTAGTACATACCACATAGAAAGGGGTAATTCAGTATATAGAATTATTGCTGTGTTTCCAAACCTGATTTCAATGGCATCCTCTTTTGTCTTCATTATGGTTGCTATTTGCCTCTGAAGGCAAGTTGGAATCTTCTGTGATTGTGGGGGTGCTGTGTCATATATTTCCACTGCACCATCCTCACTGAATTTGTTAGACACGCATACCCAATGCGATCGCATTCGATCAAACATTATCTGGATGAAGTCGTTCGAATCATCATCCCATCCTTTTCCTGCTTCAAGTACAACTGGGTCTTTTAAACCATTTTGCTTTGGAAACATTTTCTTTAGAAGCTTTTGGGCTGCATGAACTGCTCTGTCATCCAGCTTCCTTCCTCGTAATATGCTATCTTTATGTTTTTTCTTTAATTGCAATTCTTGCACCCAGAAGTCTGCTGTACTACTCTCTATAAAGAATAATATGAGAGTGTCAATGCTTCCCACCAGATATAATACACATGCAGATGGTCTAGTAGTTTGAACTCAAACTGTGTGGAGCATGGTTGTGGGTAATACTCACCGATGGATAAATGAGCTAAATCAGTTAAATCAATTAATTTAGACCTTTTCTTTAGGGTTTGATTTCTTGAGTAGATGGGAGCGGGCGGTAGCACAGGACTGGAGGAGGGAGGCAGCACAGGACTGGAGGAGGGAGGCAGCACAGGACTGGAGGAGGGAGGCAGCACAGGACTGGAGGAGGGAGGCAGCACAGGATTGGACGAGGGAGGCTCTATATGGGATTGAATACACACTGGTATATTTTTGCATATTAGAATTGGTGTATATGTTTAAATGAAATATGACTTACCGTTTCCCAACTTTGTAGTTTCTTCTAAGATAACCACAGGTCTGCTCAGTTCTGATTTTGTAGCCTTTTCTTCTGTCTGTGGCATCTTCCCTTCTGTTGTTGGAGTCTTCTCCTCTCCCACTACAGTTCTAACTTTGGCATCTGGAGCTGCCTCTATTTCATCATCCGCTAGAGGACCTTTGCGACCTTTTCTCTTGGCACATTTGGGCCTTACATTTCTTCGAAGTTGTGTCATTGTTATTGTTCTTTTCTTGCTACCCACGGTCATACCCATATACAGCTTTGCAGCTATAATGTGGTAGCATTCACCTTTGGCGGGGCAAGTACAGGAGGGTTTGGGGAACAGCTTCACAGCATGAGCGTGTGTTGTGCCCTGCACCATAAATGCCTTATGTTGTGCTTCGTATGTGCAGTGGTTGTTCTCAAGAATAAGACGTGCTCTGGTTATTTGACTCCCAGGGACCATGTCTTGTTGTTGGTTAAGTATAGCCTGCTGGGGTTGCACTTGCTCATTGATACTTGGTGGCAACTCTTGTGTGACAGTCCCATTTTCAAGATCACGTTCATTGTCTTCTTTGCATTCATTGTCACTGGTACAATCACCATCTTCATTGCTGGGTGTACTATGCCTTTGTGCTGCCAGTTTCTCAGCGATATTCTCAGGTGCAAAGCAATGTACCAACTCCATATCTTCTGTATGTATGGCCAGTCCCTTGAATGCACTCAGCAGAGTATACTGTCCAAGTCCTGCCAGACCTCTCTGTATCTCATTGTTGTAGTAGCACTGAAGGAAGTACAGCGCAAGTACTAGAGAGTCTACTGTTTTCTCCTTTCTCTGAACAAGATTCTTGATAAGAGTGTTGAACCCCTCACTTTGGTTGGTTGTTACCCCACTGTATCCATTATAAACACCCAAGGGCTCCAAGATCCACCTACCAGCAGAAGACATCACTTCTGGGGCAACTTTCTCCTCATAGTACTGTACAAATGCATGACTCCATTTCCTACTGACTTCTCTGTACAGTTGTTCATACTCGTCTTGTGTTGGTGACATTAGCAACCTCTTCAAATCTTGGGTGTAAATGCTGCACTCACTGGTTGTTGCCCCACGCTGCTTGAGCCAATACCTTGCTGCACTCTGGAGGTGGTTCCAGCATCTCAGATGCGTAACTTGTGGAAGACAGTTGGTGATAGCTTTGATTATATTTTCTTCTCCATCTGTGACTAAAGGTACTCCAGGTACTCCCATGATCTCAGGAACCTCTGACGCAATAAAACGCATGAGAACCTCATGGGCATATTGTGTCCGTTTCTCGTGGATGAGAAATGCCACAGGCATTACTGGTGCTTGCTCAAACAATGTATGCTTGAACAGCAGTGGTGAAATGTAGAAGTCGCCCATATTATAAGTTGTGTCATAAGACAACAGCTGTTGCTGCTCTCTAGAAATGCTCATTAGAGCTCTAAATTCCTGCAGGATAGCCCTGTGTGCAACTACCACTCCCAGCTCTGGGACGAGGAACATCCGATGTACATAATTTGTGAGGTCGAATGCAAGCTCCACAAGATTGAAGAGGTCATCCTGTGTATAGTGCCTCCTTTTGCGAGTTGCTGCTTGAGCATTCTTGACTTGCCGAGGATTTCTCGGCTTGAGTGTAGCCTCATGTGAAGGTGGGATGGTGGGATCTGTAATCTTCTCTTTGTAATGTAATGCAGGATCCTTCCTGTCCTCTCCAGCTGCCTTCAATACACTTGAGGCTGTCTTGATGTAAGGTTTGTTCTTCCTCTTATTGTTTCCATGTGGAAACAAAGTTCCATGTTCTGGTGGGGTCCCTATAATTTAGTAAAAGTCACGATTCAGTGCACAATGTATTGCATGCCATTATGTTTGTATTACCAAGTAATGCTATGGCATGCACACCCAAAGAAGCCAGCCACATGCACTCTGTTTACCTTGCATGTTGCACTGTTACAATACAGCCCCCCATACATACAGTGCAACTTGGTTTGCATAACATTGAATCTAATTTATTCCACAAGAATGTTATGCCATAGATACTAGAAATGTTTTCTAATATAGTATAGTATCTATGGTTATACTGAGTGGTTTGTGGTTTGTGTACAGTTTACTCTATACATGAGTATAGGAACCAACTAACAAGTACATGCACCATTCACTGGTCAGGAGTGTGTAGCACTGTATACAGTACAGCACTTTTGAGAGACCACCCTTGGGGACAGGTGAATGGTGCATGGTCTCTAGTACTGCCCTTTTGAGAGACCACCCTTGGGGACAGGTGAATGGTGCATGGTGTCCAGTAGTGCCCTTTTGAGAGACCGCCCTTGGGGACAGGTGAAAGGGGGTCTCTGACGAGTGATAATTTAGTATGGGGCATATGTATTTGTGACAAGTAAGGCTGGTCTTTCACAAGGGTGGTTTAATTCTCAAAGGGGGTACCACTGTATAGTCAAGCTCTGGTCCAGCTTGGATAGTAAGCATTGGCATGACATTTATAATATTATTAATCATGTATCATAATGTCATATTGATATGTATATCTACTTGTTACAGGTTTGCATAGTGTCATGGTGAAACTTACCCAAGTATTGAATCAGTGTTCCGTCTTCGCCCTTGGGGTCATTGTGAAGATGATAGACTACTTTCCTGAAGTCCTTTGACTTTTTGGTGCCATCTTGCCCTTCCACCATAAGCAAGTAATATATCTTCTCCACTACTGGGTTGGAGCTTGGGAGAAATTTCCTTCCGTTCTGGAACCACCGATATCCGTCAGCCTTCCAGTCCTCTGTGGATGAACATCAACATTTGAAATTATTTTGATGTACAATAAACTTATTATTCTATAATCATCGTTTTCATTGAATGTTGGATTAATATAGCATTGTGCATGTTGATTTTCTATTGCAATTGGGCAAGTATGTGTCGTAATTATGCAAGATGCTACCTTTATACTCACCTGACTTTTCTGGGTTGAAGTAAAGGTATACTGTACCTCCTGCAGCATTCATAGGTGGAAGGGATGTTGAGGAATCTGGCGACTTATTGCGAAGATATTCAGCAGCACCCGTAGGAGAAACGTCTCGTTTGGTTTCAAGCAATATGGCAGCGGTTTCATCGTTCCCGATCAATTCCATGGTAAAATACCTTATCTCACCTCTTCAGCCTCAGCAGCTATTTATAGCAATCCAACTTCACCATGGCCACGTGCACTACGCACGACTCATTTGCAAGATTCTAGTGTTAACAAGGTCGATCTCACGCCACGATCGATAGATTTTGTCAGTGACATTTAATCCATGTAATGCATCGACGATGTTTATGTTACCTGTGTTTGTGATGAATTTCAAGGACACTCCATGCAGTAAATTTGATCAATTATATATAATATACTGGGTTTTGTTTGCAGCGTTATGTATAGGTCTACATAATTTTAAATTTGCGGTCCGAGTATTATACCGCCGGTCAGACATTTATACCGATTTCGCAATATTTCGGACTATCCTATACAATGTATTGGTCCGGTCCGGTCCGACGCGGTCCGTAAATTATACCTCGCCCATAACCGCACAGGTACGTAATGGATCCCGTACTTGCAGCGGACAACCTTGTTCTCTTGTCCCACTCACTTTGAGTCTGAATTTTAACAAAATGTCTTTCATTTCTTCCATCTTTAGGCGGAGGTTCAGCAACGCTAGTCCCTTTCTCGCCATGGTAAGATAACAGCTTAGTAATTGCACACGTGGGAAGTTTTGCAGCAGAACGTAATTCAGCCGCACAATTTCGCTTCTGGCTATTTTGTTACAGGTGAAAGCACGCAAGTGGGTGTTAGCCAAGCATTTCGAAGGTCTCCCGAAAAGGAGCGACCTCGTTCTGAAAGAGGAAGAACTACCTCCCCTAGAAGATGGAGAATTTCTAGCAGAAGCAGTTTATCTGTCTGTCGACCCCTACATGAGGTCTGTTCTTGTCGTCTTCATACTTCTTGTTCCATTGAAATAGCTGTTTTGTTTTGTCGCAGACCATACTCCTACTCCATGAAGCTGGGGGAGACGATGATGGGGGAGCAAGTGGCCAGGATTGCTGAAAGCAGGAGCGTAGATTTTTCAGTGGGAGATTTCATCACTGGGAGATTTGGATGGAGATCTCATAGTATTTCAACCCCAAAGGACCAGAAGATGGGCATAAGGAAGATTAATCCAGCCCTGAGCCAGCCAATATCAACAGCCATCGGTGTTTTGGGAATGCCAGGGTTAGTATGGTATATTAAACCATTCTCAAACATAATAGCTCTCAATAGAATTTGCACTCACTAACATACATACACAATTCAGTATCACATCAGGCTATATGTGGGGTGGGGTGGGGTGGGGTGCTCCCTCATGTCCTTTCAAATCTAGGGACAGTATTCTTGTACATAAGAATACAGGTCACCATCTCCCCTCCATTTTGTTCACGGGAATACCCCACTACTCTTGTCTTGCCAGACTCACCAGCAGTCTGCTACCAATGGCACTTCCTCAATCACATCATTCCCCTAAAGGAAGGCATACATGTGTCATAATAATGAGACTATCCCACCCTCAGACACTTGACTGCTTGTGATGTGTGTCCCGTGTGTACCTATGCACTTGATGGTGGATGCACATGATTAGTTGCACCATAGATACTCGGGTATCTATGGTTTCACCTAGTAATCAACTCTTGACACATGTCAACATGTGTACTTCACATCCTGTCAGGGCAACTGCCTACTTTGGGCTATACGAGATCTTGACTCCGAAGGAAGGAGAGACCATTGTAGTGAGTGGAGCAGCTGGCGCTGTGGGATCTGCTGTCGGACAATTGGCTAAATTGAAAGGATGTAGAGTTGTTGGTGAGCTGTGTGGTTGTGCATGCATACATATCAAGCTGGTAGCAGGACCCTTTAATCCTGACATTTGCATTGCAACTTCAGGGCAATAATGTTTAGAACTTACATTTTGCCAATCATGATAGTGAAAAGGTTTGTATTTGGTTCATCTTTTTCCCGGGGCCGGGGAGAGAAGTTGTAAAGCCACTGCCCTACCAGTCCCACCGGTTTAGCCAGCCCTGGATGTGCAGTGAAGTGAACTTCAGATTTATGGGAAATGTCTATAATATCCTCCATAGATTCAGATTATGCAACAACCTCTGAATATTGAAGCACCTCCGCATTTTGGACACTCTACATCATGCATGTTCCCAAAATTGTCCCTAATGAGGAGGTCTCAATGTATGCACGGGACATGCGTAGGGGAATCTGTAGTTGCTATTTGCTTGGTGTATTGCAACAGACTATCACACACTTCAATATGCTGTTGCGTTTAACTTTTCTGTCAGGTTTTGCTGGGAGTGAAGAGAAAGTTGCGTACTTGAAGGAAATTGGATTTGATGTTGCTTACAACTACAAAAAAGTAGAATCTCTGTTTGCAGCCTTGAAAGAAGGATGTCCGAATGGCATTGACATGTATTTTGATAATGTATGTATCTCACACATACGATATTGTAAGGTTGCGTGTTTGTTTTCTGTGATTTTTCAACTATCACAAAATTGGATAGGGTACACAGAAAGTTGGATGGGGTACACACAAAATTGGATGGGTGGCACACAAATTTGGATGGGGTACACACAAAATTGGATGGGGTACACACAAATTTGGATGGGGTACACACAAAATTGGATGGGGTACACACAAAATTGGATGGGGTACACACAAAGGGATTACCTCTAGCATGTACTCCAAAACTCTTTGTAGTGAATGTGTGAATCTAACAGCGTTGACTACGGCTACTGTTGGTGTCCATTGCAGGTTGGTGGGGATATGACAGATGCCGTGTTTCCTCTGCTCAACAACTTTGCCAGGGTGTCCGTGTGCGGAGTGATCAGCACTTACAACACCGGGCCGCACATGGGTAAGCTCTCTTCTACATGCAGACTTAGTCACTTATCACACCAACCATGCTCGAAACTACTTCCTGGCTAACGATACCATAATAACAAATGGAGGCAAATTGAGGGTATATTATGTTATCCAAGACTATGTCTTATGGACCCCTGACCTCATATTGTCTTCTGTACTGTTTGCAGGTCCTTCCGTGCTACCGTATATGGTCACAAAGCAGATCAAAATGGAGGGTTTTCTGGTGAACAGGTGGATTCCTATGTGGCCCGAGGCGTTCCAGAAAATGGACCAGTTAATACAGGAGGTTAGTTGTGTGTTCTTGTACAAGGCTCATACACAATATGGCTGTATCTCATTATTATAGTCTTTATATTTTTGTGATCAAAATCTTAATTGTCCGAGCATCGCTAGTCTGGCTTGCTACGACTGTCCCACTAAGCACCGGTTGTAGCAAGTCAGACTGGAGCATCACTCAAGATCAGTACTAGTGAAACCTCTACAGAAATCTGATCACATACCTTAAGGTTACAAATGTTAGCGGGTACTAATTTTAGCGTTTTTCGGTGGCCAGTATTTAGCGGGTATTTATTTTAGCGATTTAATAGCATTTTTGTACCAAATCTGTAGTTAACGATTTTGGAAATGTTACCATTACCAATACTGAGTACCCAATCCTTTTCTAATTCTTTTCTAAATTACCATTTCTAATCTTTATATACAGTACTATACTGTTGCAATAGAAAGCTGCAGAAACAAAACACCGAGATCAGAAAACTTGAGCTTGTAGATAAGGCTGTAAGATTGATCTTGTCGGCGTACAGCTTGAAGAAATCGTTATCGCTTTTGGGTGAATTTAAATCGAAAATGATTAGAACGAATATATGTTACAATCCAATGATTCCTTGAAACTTTACATGTATTTGGTTGACCGTTTGTCGTTTATTTCGCTGACTTGGAGTAGATTTTACTTCTGTTCGGAGCCGCCATTTTCTCCCGTGCAGTGCACAGCACATCCATAGAAATTGTACAATACAAAATATTAGCGGGTACATTTATTGGCGGGCATAATTGTTAGCGGGCACTTAAGTTAGCGAATTTGAGGCTCCTCGCTAATTTCGCTAAAGTTAGTACCCGCTAACATTTGTAGCCTTAAGGTAATCACATCGCCAAAACTCATCAGTCTCATACCCAGCCACATTCTCGCATAATGGCTCACGCACACGAGAACTTCTCTGCGTGAATAAAAATGGCGGGCGGAAGTGGGGCTGGGAACGAGACTACAAATTCATACAATGAGTGTGGTAAACCAGTACACATGTACAGTAATACTAAACCAGTACACATGTACAGTAATACTAAACCAGTACACATGTACAGTAGTACTAAAGATAATGTAATTTTATTTGTGTTTAGGCAGTGCATGCATGGATGACACTTGAACACGCACAAGATGTTTTATCACAAATTTCCTGTTTATAGGATTTGCTGTGTACAGCAGTTTCACTACAATTAAAGTACTCCTGCTCTCCTCCTGTGTATTTTACTTACAGGGTAAACTAAGCTACAAGGAGACAGTGACAGAAGGATTTGACAACATGTTTGATGCCTTTATGGGCCTCTTCAAAGGGGAAAACACCGGAAAGGCCCTTGTAAAGTCAAACCTTTAAACAATGACACAATTAGGCACCAATAATTAATGCGAAATACAGTAGTAAATATACACTCAATAGTTTCATTACTTTTGTACAGCATCTTTGCAATTGTTAGTAAAAATATATTTGTATGATGTCCAAGTGTTGAAGTGTTAATAATAATTAATGCTCTCATGCTGTACTTGCAAGAAATTTTTGCCGCACAGCTTTACAGAATGCAGAGAGATTGTCCGTGGCATTCAAGTGCTGTATCTCTTCCGACAGATCCTCTAATTCTGGTTTGCATTGTGCAACTGCAACAGAGAACACAAAACACTTGTACACAATGAATGACCAGCTGCTATACTTGTACACAGCGAACGACCAGCTGCTATACTTGTACACAGCGAACGACCAGCTGCTACACCTGTACACAATGAATGACCAGCTGCTACACCTGTACACAATGAATGACCAGCTGCTACACCTGTACACAATGAATGACCAGCTGCTACACCTGTACACAATGAATGACCAGCTGCTACACCTGTACACAATGAATGACCAGCTGCTACACCTGTACACAATGGATGACCAGCTGCCATACCTGTACACAGTGAAAAGCTGCTACACCTGTACACAGTGAACCACATATCCCCATACTCCTATCTTTACCTGTACATAGCACACATGTAACCAGCACTTATATGCCTTGCATGCGTACAGATTATCACAGAAATAAGAACATGTACACAGATTGTTACAGGTGCTAAAAGTTTGTACTTACTTGACCATTGCTTCTTCCCACTTTCCTCCTTCTTTACATGTAACGAAACCATAAACTTTCTGTCGTGATCAATCCGATCAACATTGAAGAAGATAAGATGCATCTTGTCCTGTCCTGAAGAATGTGCAGCAGAACAGACACATCAATAAATAGGGTAGACATGATATGTGCTAACAACAGATTACCTATCTTGATTTCTAATCCCATTGTTTTTACAAAGTTCTCAACTTGGAACACAACTTGCTGCTTTTGGTCACTTCTTCTCTCACAAGACGACACTACATAACCACCAAGCGGAAAATTTATATGTAAACTTAATTCATGCAATTCATGTGAGGTCCCCCTTGTGTACATTATAACTTGCTCTAACTGCTACTACAGTAGTCTCACATTGCCAGACTCATAAATGACATCATAGAAAAATGGAGGAAATGGATCTGAACAACGCCAGACTATACTGTAGCAGGAAAGCAAATAAGCGAGGTTCACATTGTACATGGTTTGGAAACCTGGTTTGCTAAAGTGGGTAATATTTTCACAGACATAAAATTGTAGCTTCACAGCACAGTGCTCTCCCCAGAAATAATTTCAGGCATAATACGTACATACATACATGCATATATACATTCATCATCACGTACGTATACATGCAATGCATAACAAATTGCTTGTAGCTTCAGTTTTGGGTACTAGCGTGATTGTAGTAAACATAGATTTGCAATATTCTATGAATGCATGCATGTTTTTCCTATAAATAGTATTAGATTTTAGTAAAGACATGCCGACATGCCTTAAGATACCTGGGGAGAACACTGTGGCATATACAAAAATACCACATGACATAATTATTATGAACACATACACACACACACACACACACACACACACACACACACACACACACACACACACACAAACATATACAAACACACACACACACACACACACACACACACACACACACACACACACATTTTGCCTTAAGCAGTTTGTATTGATCATTCAGCTCTTTCAGACTCAAAGCAACTGAAAAGGGAAAGATACACAGCGATAATTGATCACAAATAAATCAATTGCATAAAGTAAGAGACCAGCCAAGCCATAATAGTATGCAAATAAATATGTTTATTCAAATTTGAAGGAAATCATTCAAAAGTAATTGCATTTTCATGATCTCCCAGGGAGACATCACTTGTGATGCACAAGCATGTCAAAACTTAGCATTTTATACTAAGTGCTGTCATTCACAATTAACAGAAACACACAATGAATACTCAATATACAGCATTGCACATGCTTCAAGGTTAGTCTCGCGTAGCCCAGACTGCTATTTCGCCTCCTTGTTGGGTGACTATGACGTAACCCGTCGCTGACCGGTGATGTCATAGTCACCGAAACAGGAGGCGAAAAAGCGGTCTGGGCTATGCGAGACTACATACTTGAAGATAACTGGAAAATGTCATATGGTTGTTGTGCAATCATATTCTGAACGTACTACAAACAGCAACATGAAGAGTTGAATATGAAAGAAATGAGTTAATAAATAGACAACAAAAATCAAGCAAAAAAACAAAATTATTAATACTTGCTCTCATACTTTCTTTGTCTTTTCGCGCCCTGACATACATCTCGTCTAATTCTTTACAAACAGTTGACATATTCTCTACGACAACGAACAGAATTACGCATAATGCATTGCGCACTAATCAGTCTCGCCACTACATGTACAGTAATGCTAGAAGACGCAGATCCTCGCGCAGATCACAAGGTCCTTATAGCCCTATTGCATGCAAGCCAACCTTTGTCTTTTTCACCCAAATACGGATTAACCCTGGAAATAAGCTCGCTTTGTTTCTCTTCCTTCAGTTTTGATCTCATAACCTGCAATTCCTGGTTCAATGCAAGCACCCGCTCTGTTTCGGTGGCCATTGTTCCCGCCAAAAGTGTATTCCTAGTCTGGCGTTGCCGACCCAATCTCGCTCGGCCATTTTCGGGGACTGACGTCCCCGAAAATGGCCGAGCGAGATTGGGTCGGCAACGCCAGACTAGTGTATTCCCTATCCAGCCCAAAAATGGCTACCGAAGAAGAGGTTGCACCCAATGAAGAGGAAGAAATCATCGATTTTGAAGAGCTTAGAAAGATGAAAGTACATCAAAACACTTATATGATTTTAAAATCAGTAACATTACTTATGTCACTCTTCTCCAAGGTTGCTGATTTGAAAGCAAAATTAACAGAACTAGGCTTACCAAGCAAAGGCACAAAGCAAGAATTGATTACCAGGCTAGAAGAATACTACACATCACAAGGTAAGCTTGGCATTGTGCTGAATGAATTCAGTAGACGATGCGAATTTAAGTTAAATCATAATTATCATATTCCCATAATGCATGTGCCCCAGCAAGAATTAAAATTTTCTGTTTTCTTCCTAGATTTTGAAGTCCCAGGATATATTCTTCTCTAAAACCGAATTTCTGAATTTAGACCATACATGCACGCCGTGACGCTCATCTTCCATTTAACTCCAATGACATCGTGATGACGCCTACGTGTACATGTCACTGAAGCGCATCAGTATGCATTTTAGCAGGGTGGTGATTGAATTGGAGGTGAAATTCAAAGTTAGTGATATTTTAGAAGTGCGTAGTGTACTACTACACCTCGGGCTGAAATGTACACAGTAGGTATATAGGTCCGACCAACAACAAAACTGACCGACCAAGTCCCATTATGATCGGACGTTTGTCAGAACAAATGTTATTCCTTATTTTGTGCACTGCATTCTTGTCTTACATTTGTAAATCGACCCCGTTCAACCTTGTTGTAGTGTAGCCAGACTCTTCCGCTTATATATTTACATAAAATGATGGAACTTTCTTCTGTTTCCTTGTTTCCTCCCACTGAAAATGGGAGCAAAGTGGTCTGGTCTGCAAGACTAGTTGAACTGTGTACTGTTGTACATAATATGCAGCATTGGGGATAACTGTAGATTGAAAGATGTGTGTATGCGTTTGTGTTTTCTGTCTGTTTTCTGGTAGAAGATGATGAAGACCTATTAGATGATGAAGAAGTAGGTGCAGAGGAGCAGGAAGATGGTCAAGAGGAAGAGGAAGAAGGAGAAGCAGAAGATGGAGAAGAAGAAGAGGGGGAGCATGTTGAAGAAAGTGCATCTGAGACACAAAAGAAGCCCACAGAGGAGACTGGTAGTGAAAAAGACCAGCCAGTGAAAGATCATAAGGTTAATGTTGGTGATTTCAAGGCTATGAGCTCAGCTGAGGTACATATGTTTGTGTGTACATGTGTGTGTGTATGTGTGTGTGTGTGCATGTGTGTGTGTGTGTGTGTGTGTGTGTGTGTGTGTGTGTGTGTGTGTGTGTGTGTGTGTGTGCATGTGTGTGTGTGTGTGTGTGTGTATGTGTGTGTGTGTGTGTGTGTGTGTGTGTGTGTGTGTGTTTGCACATGTTTTATAAAAAAGTAATCCAAAAAAATCAATTAAGGGGGCACACATGCACACTGCCCAGGAAACAATCATGCATGTATAATTTACAGACTATAGAACAAAAGAAAAATCATGAAAACAAGCCAAACAAAAAAGTACACAGATCTATGATCAGAGTTATGGCTTGCATAAGCTGTTTGCCAGGGTACACGAATCAAGCCTGCATGGTCTGCCTTGTCGAGATCGGTACCCTCTGATGGCATTGACAGCTGACCTGATGAGGATCAAGTTGATCCTAATCCTAATCCAAGAAATCACCTGGTTGTACGGTTCATTCCTCTTTGCTGATAGCAGGTCAGCAAGACGCTTGTACGCCACTGTGGTCAGCTTACTCATTCCCCCAAAGATTGAGAAAACAAGTGGAGTAAAAGAGCTCATTTCAACATCTCTGATTCTTTGCACATGTGTTGGTGTGTGTGTGCTGACACACATGCATGCATACAGTAATATGCTTACATACTCATATTGCACTGGTAATGTATAATTGGATCCATCTACATGCTGACTCCTGTCATTAACGGCCATGTAATGATTACCTCCCCTCCGTCTCTTTCTATCCTTTCCTTTAGCGTTTGGCAATTCGAGCTCAAAAATTTGGAGTGGTTGGTGAGGATGCCAAGAAATTGGCTCGGGCGCAAAGGTACAGTTTATTAAGAGAATTTCTGCCAAAGAAGTCTTACTTATCTTCAATCAGTGCTAGCTGATGGAATTCTTGTCTGATTTGGCCCACCCATCCTCCTTTTTGTGACATAATGTTTTGGTCACCTACCAAGATTGTTTTGTGAAAATGGAGAAAAGACAAGAGTAGTATGATTCCATACACCAAGCATCTGAAGAAAGTCACTATACCATATAGGCATTAATTTTCGCAGGGTGTATATTTCACAAATAAAGAACTTGGCTGTAATTCGCGATTTTAGTTTCGCAGATGGACCAGTCCCTACTATATCTCAGACAAGCATTCTATATATGTATCTAACCAAATATTCCCCATTAAATTTTGCAAATGCAGGCTCATTCACAAAATTCACAAAATTAAGGCGTGCAAAAGTTAGCACCTATACAGTACTCATCTGTGGGAGCATCTCTCTCTCTGTACTCTATGAAATTTGTTCATTGTGGAAAGGGTTGCCCTATGAATGTTCAAGGTTACACCCCAAGAGGGGGTTATATCCCCCCCCCCCACGTCAAGGATAATATCCTTACATGCATCGATGCATGGCTTCCCTCACCTTGTATTTCGCCTTTCATACACACGCTTCCCCCCCAGGGAATTTCTAAGTGACTTGATATTGTGCATATTCTATGTATGCTTTGTATTAGGATTGGTATATTTGTATGGGTTTTGAGCAATGTCACTTTGCAATTTGTACAGCTTGTGAGATGTTAATGTACTCTCCTCTCCCTCTCCAGGTTTGGCCTGTCCGGTGATAGCTCCCTACCGTCACACAAGAAGATGAAGGTTGACGAAGAAGTATGTGTATGTGTGTGTGTGTGTGTGTGTGTGTGTGTGTGTGTGTGTGTGGTTCTGTCTGGTCTGTTGTACCTTCAGTGTACAAATACCTCAGAAAGGACAACAGGAATGAATAAATCATGAAATAACTGCATATAATTATAAGAGGATTAGAATTGCGGGTTAAAGTTTATTCGTGCAATGTAATCTTTTATGATTTACCATAATATTGTATGCTAGTCTATTGTGTCTGGGCAGTCATTTTATAATTCAGTTTTTGATTTACTATTAAAATCGTTTTTCTGTTATGTTTCATTTGTATGCCTTTATTTGGTAGACAATGGAGAAGTTAAAGAAGAGAGCAGAGAGGTTTGGAGAGTCTGTTTCAAGTGCTGTAGTTCAGGTATGTTGGAATGTACTCATTGTCTGTGCAGTGGAACCTCCAAATAAAGGACACTTTGGGAATGACATAAATCCAGCTGATTTATTCTTTGTAGAGAGGTTTTCCTCTTTGGGAGGTTCAAAATCTATTGTAGGAGTTACACTGGGACTGTAAGTCATGTCCTTCGTAGAGAGGTTTATTGTACTGTGTCCTTATTTGGGAGAGTCCACTGTCAGAGTTTCCATTGTAGTCTAGTCTCGCATAGCCAGACCCTACTTGCCGTGCGTGGGCGAGTAGGATCTGGTTCACGAGACCAATTGTAGTTAGGGTTTTCTTTCATGAAGAGGCAAAGCGGGATTCCCTCAACTCTCCCCTAATTTTTTTTATTCTGCAACATATACACATGCATAATCGCAACAACAGTGCTTTACATAATGCTTGAGTGGCCTAAATTAGGATCACATACCACTATATGAAGCCTAATGCCTTGAGTTTTCTTTGGGGAGCAAACAGCACCACCAGAATTTCCCAGCTATATACGTTTACCAAGTACCTCTGCCCTACCCAGATGATGGTTTTCCTGAAAGATACCCTGACATTTTAGGCCAAGTTCAGTTGTAGTGTGAAGTTTTTGTACAGTTTACTAATTGCTGGTTTGAGAAGGGAATCTATTTGCATGCTACTTCATTCTACTCTGTAGGCAGAAGATATTGACAAGATTAAGAAGCGCCAGGAGAGATTTGGGATCGTGACTGATAACGACAAGAAAAGCAAACGCGCGGAAAGATTTGGATTGTCATGAGGAGCAATCCTGAGAGTGTAGTGGACCAAATCTCTTTTAAGAACACCTGATTGTTCATCTTCCTGTCATTTTGCTTGATTATCTCTCTCTCTCTCTCAGTAACATTGAATTGGAAGTTTGTAGTTATCATGACAAATAATGTGGTGTGTGTGTGCGCACACATGTATGTATGATCAGTGTTTAGATAATTGTTCATAATATGTATTAGTCATACCATAGGCACTCTAAACTACGTATCCTGTCCAGGTCTGCTGCAGCACACCTGGACAGGAGATAAGTGATCACTGCATCCTCCATGTTGGCTGTAATCATGCTGGTGTAGATGGACCATGGGCCCTGCAGATTTGTGTACATCAGCCGAATTTATTACTAAGTGAAATTTGCACGCAAGATGTGCACATTTGCAGATGTCAATGATCCTTTGATGTACCAGTAGTACCACACCGTGAATACAGTACAAATTTAATTATTTCACACACTCCGAAATACAGAAATCATGAAATTAAATGGCCATACATTGAATTACTGTATTGTCATTTTACCAAATTTGCTAAAAATACATTATGTATAATATATGTATAATATATAAATAAATAAATATATACAGATATATATAATATAATTTGTATCAACATAAAACTAAAGCCAAAATTTGAACAGTACAACACAAACCACAGCCTTAACACCACATGTAATGGAGCCCCGTCACGTGTAGTCCAGCCAGCTGGACCCGGCCGCATTCGTACGTAAGCACCGATGGCAGGAAAGGGAAACGTTTCCTTTCCTGCCATCAGCGCTTATGTACAAACGCGGGTGCAGCTGGCTGGACTATGTCTCATGCAGCCATTATTATCTCGTGGCATGGATGACTGCTCAAAAATACCCCATGTACACTGTACATTAGCATAGTACAAAATTATGCTGCCAAACGCAACACTACATGGATGTACACTGTCACATGCAGAGTGGGAACTTGGCCTCGGAATACACCACAAAGCCACAGGTGAGAGGAGGGAAAACAACAGGTTCACCTCCTCCAAGTTGCTTGGGTTTGAAGTTTGGAGGGCTGGAAACATGGCGGACTGGAATCCACATGTCATTCACGTAGAAATCCCTAATGCAAAATCACGATACAATGCAAACTTCACACAACATCCACAATTGATCGAAATGTACATGAGTACGCATATGTATATAATATATACTCACGGAGATGTTAAATTCTTGGAGTGGAAAAGATACAAGTCTTTTTGCCCATCCACTAAGTTGGTTGAAATAGTGATGGACTCGTTTCGAAGATTAATCACGCTAAGAGTGACCGAACCAGCCTCGTACATTGGCACACTACAGCGAAGAAGGACACCATACATAGTGAAAACGTCTCTACAGCAACAACACCTCCACAGTGAGGACAACTCTGTAGTGAGGACACCTCTGTAGTGAGGACACCTCTGTAGTGGGGACACCTCTGTAGTGAGGACAACTCTGTAGTGAGAACACCTCTGTAGTGAGAACACCTCTGTAGTGAGAACACCTCTGTAGTGAGGACACCTCTGTAGTGAGGACACCACTATAATGAGGACACCTCTGTAGTGAGAACACCTCCGTAGTGAGGCACCTCCGTAGTGAGGACACCTCCGTAGTGAGGACACCTCCGTAGTGAGGACACCTCCGTAGTGAGGACACCTCCGTAGTGAGGACACCTCCGTAGTGAGGACACCTCCGTAGTGAGAACACCTTTGTAGTGAGGACGCCTCTGTAGTGAGGACGCCTCTGTAGTGAGGACGCCTCTGTAGTGAGGACGCCTCTGTAGTGAGGACACCTCTGTAGCGAGAACACCTCTGTAGTGAGGACACCTCTGTAGTGACGGTTCCTCCACAGTTCATGTGGACTATATGATTACTCTATGCAGTGTAGTAGTGTGTGTAGATAGCGAGATTCAAACACGAAGTGCACATAAACCAGACTCACTATCTGTGTTTGGGTTGAGCGGTGCAGTGGGCATATATCCTGGCCGTCCTCTTCATCTCCAGCCCTCCAACGACCTGGAGTACACCTGCTCCCATCAGCTGCTTGTGCATCAGAGACACCCAATACAACTGAAGTAAATAACAACAACAAAAACAACAGCAACTGGCTGCATGTGTTGGCATACCTAGCATGCAATATTTTGAACCAACATCTCCACAATGCAGCATCACAAGTGAATGCAACTCAGAAGCAAAGTTAAACAAGTAGATTTCTCTACAACAAGTTTCCACTGTATGAGTGCATGTGTTGAGTCCCTCACCGGAACAGGTTCATAGTCATTGTTCACCAGACAGTTGTAGCCACCCATCAGTGCCTGCTTGCAGACAAACTCCTGCTTCATGGCAGCCGCCACACCCAGAACATCCAACCACCTGCATGACACACCCAGAAGAGCATCTTTGATTGAGGAAGTCAAGTGGCATCAATTTCGTACGCAAATCCCATGCAGTGGGTCAAAAGTGGAATTACACAATAAAACAGGCATGCGTATATTATGCAGTATACAGTACAGGGAAATAAATGTAGACTTAAACCTGGTTCACAATATGTTGCGAGGCGTCGTAAGGCCTGCAACGCGATCAGTTGTTGCTATGAAAATTGTCGCGCTGAAATACTAAGCGACATCACAGGGAATAGAACTCACAGTTCTATTGCCTGCAATCATGCTGCGATCAACCAAAATCTCTTGCAACGTGATCTTGTGATGTATTGTGAACCGGGCTTTAGTTTAACAACAATTATCAGGCAGACTCATGTAAGAAATAATGTTCAGGAAACAGGAAACATGACTGCCTGGAAACAGGAAACATGACTGCCTGGAAACAGGAAACATGACTCACAGGAAACAGGAAACATGACCGCCTGGAAACAGGAAATATGACTCACAGGAAGCAAGCAACAAAGGAACCTGAGAGCTCTCCTCCTCCTTTCAACACAAGTCCTGTTTCTGATATGGCCATTGGTGTGTTTGGGAGTTCTTTTGCAACTATTTCCTGATATATACCAGTTTCAGCTATCATTGTATCAAATATTTCCGGATCAATGAAGTCCCCAACAGCTGCTTTCCTCCCATCAAAGAAGTAACTACAAGAACCAACAGTGAAGGACACACTGAGATCCCATGCAGTCATGCATGATAGGAGCAGAGACCACCACTCACTGGTGCCACGTGACATAAGTTATGGTAGACCCTCCCAACTTGGCTATTTCTTTCAAGAACCTGTCAGGCAAATGAAATCCTTTGGATCACAATAATTTTATATTAACACACATCACAATACTAGCAACATCACAACAATACTAGCAACATCACAATAATACTAGCACACATCACACCAGCATAAAGCACACAAGCACACATCACACTAGCACCAAGCACACCAGCATAAAGCACACAAGCACACATCACACTAGCACCCAGCACACCAGCATAAAGCACACAAGCACACATCACACTAGCACCAAGCACACCAGCATAAAGCACACAAGCACACATCACACTAGCACCGAGCACACCAGCATAAAGCACACAAGCAGATACATATGTGAATATGTCATCTAACACACTCAGTCATGTATGGCACGGTTGGAAGACCATCAGGCAATTCCCCCAGCTCTGGTTTAACAGGCGTCTTGGTTAACTCTGGTCCCATCAGCACACTGCCTACAGAGGGGTACTTTGCAAGCACACCCTTAAGGACAAGGAGGTCCTTTGCCAGTTGCTCTCCTGTTATAACGGTGAAGTTGTTTTTTGGATACCAGTTTGGTTCTATTGCGCAGATGGAAGACTGTTAACAGCCTACAATTACTACTGCACACTGTATGAGTTCAGATGCATGACAGACGTCAATAAAATTACATATGGGGGGTAGCCATTACTAGGCAATGTACAGAGTGTAAGTTACATCATAGATACTCTACATAGCTGTATGCATGTGAAGCCTTTCCCAGGACCGGCTTGTGCAACTTAGCTAGTCTCGTACCCAGACCGTCCCTCGGCCGCCATTTTATATACCGCCCTCGCTGTGACGGTCTCGGTACAAGACTACAACTTAGCAGCCCTTTACGATAGCTAGAATATGCGGCAGATAACCGTGTGAACTTTCC
>CAUJGJ010000313.1:4995478-5002978 GCA_963170055.1 Halisarca cf. caerulea | reverse complement strand
TCTCACATAACACGTGTGTGTATAGCCATTGCCTGCATTGACACTGCACCTGCTGAGGTGGCCCAGTTCATCAGTTCTGATCTGCTGAGCAGCACTTGGGAGTGGATTGGCAGCATCCCCAGAGAACCCTGGTGGGCTGTGTCTCTCTCTGGGGATGCTAAGAAGAGCATTGTGTTCAATTCAAGGTGTGTGTGTGTGTGTGTGTGTGTGTGTGTGTGTGTGTGTGTGTGTGTGTGTGTGTGTGTATGTGTGTGTGTGTGTGTGTGTGTGTGTGTGTGTGTGTGTGTGTGTGTGTGTGTGTGTGTGTGCATGTGAGTGTGTGTTTGTGTGTGTGTGTACATGTGAGTGCGTGTGAGTGTGCGTGTGCGCATACATGTGTGAGTGTGTATGTACATACCTGTGTGTAGTCTTGTCTTCATATTCTGTGCATACACATCATACAGTACCACTGTGCTGTTACTTTGTGTGATGACCCACTTTTAGATCATGTGCAGAACTAAAACTGACCACATCGCTGAAGTTGCTGGAACTGCTCAAACTCCTCAGTACCTCCACAAGCAGCAGCAGCTTCCGGAACCTTCTTCAGAATCTCCTCCATGACGCTGGTGTTGCTGTGCTGGTTGGGCGGGCCCTTCTCTCCGAGGACAGCGGTGATGTGGGTAGAGCCATTCGAATAATACAACACACAAGCAGCCTGGACGTGGATGCCTCTCATGAGTACGTATGTACGCATGTGCTCGTGGGTATTTCCACTGCCTCCACTGCATGTTCATGCCCGCAAACAGTATGTATGTATGTACATCTGCAGTCATGACTCATGGGAAAACCCCACATACACGATTTATGGTGATGCACACACACACGTGTGTATGTGTATGACTCATGGGGATACCCCACACACGTGTGCATTGTACGTATGACTTGTGGGGATACCCCACTTACATGTGTACTACATGATTGACGGAGATACCAACCATGATGCTGTGGTCTGGATACATTGATGTCCAAAGATAAGTGTGGGACTTGTAAAACTACTACAGTGGGATTTATGGGCGGTCCCTTGAATTTCTCCTTAAGAAGATTCCACCACATACTCTTCTGTTTGTACGCCTGTAGATTGTGTGGTGGTGTGATGACTGCATGTGGGGAGTACACCACAGAGATTCAGGAGAGGATGCGATCCGAGCCGGCCCCTATCTCTCAACAGAACCAACAACATCACCAATCGTCCTCTTCACACGGCATTGCAGAGCGTCATTCTCTTACACCTGGCAAGCTCAGTACCAAAACTGAGGATGGCAGAGTGTCAGACGTCACCTCTCGTTCTCCCGACGTCGATGTGGAAGCTGTAGAGAGGCTCATTCACATGATGAAAAGTGGAATGGAGGTAGGCACGTATGTGCATGTGTACAGGAAGTGATACACATGTACTTACGTACCTACGTATGTGCATTGGTGTGTATAGATGTATGTAATTCTTTAGTAACATTTGTGAGATTTTGAATATACAGTGAATTCTCGTTAATCTGCCACAATTTGTTTTGAAAAGTTTGGGCGAATTAATGAGTTTCACAGATTATCCAAATCAATGTCCAGCCTTTTCAATCCATTCACACACAAAATTGATGGCAGATTGAAGGGTTTGACTGGTGAAGTGGTGGCGGATTAACGAGGATTCACTGTATTGAATTTATGAATACACACACTTACAAATCCTTCCGGGTGCTGTGTGTCTGTCACTGAGATTGATGCATTCATTTTGTAGATGAAAGACGTCCGCTCCTCGGAGATCATGATGGTGTATGAGTGCAAGCTGCAGAATATGCAGGTCAGCTCAGCTGAACCAGCATGCCCACTTGCAATGCATGCACACTATATACTGTATCTTGAAATGCTGGACCCTTCGTATTTCTTCCTTAGAGAAGTAGCTGCGTTTGTACTCACAGTATGTACGTATGTTAGTCTGGCATTGCTGACCCAATCTCGCTTGGCCGTTTTCAGGACTGACTTCACCGGATAATTCTTGCTCGCTTGGTGACGTTGGTCCCCGAAAATGGCCGAGCGAGATTAGGTTGGCTATGTTAGACTATATGTATAATATTATGACTCCATGTCCATATTTTGTGGATACATACATGTGTACCCACATCCTTAGCCTGCCTTTACAGTGTGTGTCATGTGTTGCCTCTCTACAGACCAAAGAGACACACCTGCAGGAGCTACTGGAAGCGAAAGCAAATGCTTTGTTCCATGCCGATCGTCTCAACTCGCAGTACAGGAACAAGATGGCACAGATTGAGACAGAGGTACATATGTAATGTGTGTGTGTGTGTGCGCGCGCGTGTGTGTGTGTGTGTGTGTGTGTGTGTGTGTGTGTGTGTGTGTGTGTGTGTGTGTGTGGTGTGTGTGTGTGTGTGTGTGTGTGTGTGTGTGTGTATGTGTGTGTGTGTGTGTATGTGTGTGTGTATGTGTGTGTGTGTGTGTGTGTGTGTGTGTGTGTGTGTGTGTGTCTGTGTGTCTGTGTGTCTCTATGTGTGTGTGTGTGTGTGTGTGTGTGTGTGTGTGTGTGTGTGTGTGTGTGTGTGTGTGTGTGTGTGTGTGTACCCTTTCCAACCCTCACCTCACTCTCAATGGATTACTTGTCCTCAAGTGTATGAAGTTAAGAAGCCTATTACAAGATGCAGAGAAGAGAAATGAGAGAACTGGCGAAGAGGTACGTACCTATGTGTGTACTGGCACATTTGCTGAGGTGTGTGAATGTAAAGTTTATTGTGGGTTTATACACTAGATCTCCGGTATTTGCGTACACATGGGACCATACTGATGCATGTCCCAGCATTGTCGTCACCACATGCATACTGTACGTATGTAAACATGTAGCCCTTGTGTCCCGATTTCTGTAGGTGCTGTCTGTATACACATTCCACATGTTCTCACATCATGTCTTCATTTCACTGCGTCATGTTTATGTGCATACATACCGTATGTATGGTAGATAGGTACAAGAGGGCTTCACTTCAGGAAGATGGGTAGTCACTCCCCCTTGGCAGAATCATGCCCTCTTGAAATAGTTGTATGGTGTGCTTGTGCATGCCCCCTTGTTTTTTGCTCGATTGCCTTTCACCCCCTCCCCCCCACGCGCACACAATTTCTAAATGAAGGCCTGTACAGTGTGTGTGTTCTTCCTCTGTGTATCCTAACCTGTTGTGAAGCTGCTTGTTGTTGTTGGTTGATGCCCAGATATGCAGTGTACAGTCAGCGCTTGAACAGTCTCAGAAGGACAGATCAGGCCTCAGCAAAAAGGTTAGAGATGTTTGTGTGTGTGTCATGTACATACATATATATGTGCTGTGTGTATTGCACATACGTATGTATGTACGGTACAAGAGGGGACAGAATGAGGAATACTCACTATCCAGGAGTACTACACCATGTACTTACTAAGCAAGTTCCACTATACTTGCATTGTTGCCCCCACAGATTGCCCACCTCACTGATGAGATGGGGAAGATGAAGAGCACTGTAGTTGAGCATGAGGCACTTCGCAGGGAACTGACTCACCTCAGAACAAAGTACATACGAATGATATGTGTACTTGTACCCGATGTGCGATGTGAAAGCATCCACGAGTCATAATGCATACAACATGCATTGTGACTAATGTGGACGTTTTCACATTGCACATTGAGTACAAGTACGTGTGCACACAAGAATTGCATATGATGTTGTTCACAACACACGCAAGTGCACACATACGCACACACATTCACGCACACACACACACACACACACACACACACACACACACACACACACACACACACACACACACACACACACACACACACACACACACACACACACATACACACACACACACACACACACACACACACACACACACACACACACACACACACACACACACACACACACATACTGTATGTGGGGCTTATATGTACATAGATATGAAGACCTTCAGAAAACCAAGTTGAAGG
The DNA here is from genome assembly GCA_963170055.1 of Halisarca cf. caerulea. Taxonomy (NCBI): domain Eukaryota; kingdom Metazoa; phylum Porifera; class Demospongiae; order Chondrillida; family Halisarcidae; genus Halisarca; species Halisarca cf. caerulea. The sequence goes on along the minus strand of CAUJGJ010000313.1, from coordinate 4,998,980 downwards.
TAGACCACAAGTTACAAGCTGAAGCAAAGAAGATTCAAGAGTTGGAAGAGCAGATTGTTCACTTGAAAGTGGACAAAGAAAAGTTTGTGTGTGTGTGTGTGTGTGTGTGTGTGTGTATGTGTGTGTGTGTGTGTGTGTGTGTGTGTGTGTGTGTGTGTGTGTGTGTGTGTGTGTGTGTGTGTGTGTGTGTGCATTTCAGTTTGTGTGTGCATATTTCAAGGATCTTCACTCACTATCTGGTGCACTTAGGCTACAAAGTGACCTGCAGAGGACAGAGGAGGACCGACTGCAGCTCACGCGACACATTAGTGCACAAGAGAAGCAGTTCCAAGGTCTGTATACATGGGTGGGAATATGATCACATACGTATGTACATGATCCTGTATCAATGGTGCTACTTAGTAGAACCTGCTTACTGTTTAGCAGAATAATGACAATGAGCACATTTAATTGGACAGTTCAGCTGTCAGGAGTGCAGACACCAGACAGCGTCATTTTTGTTTTGTGTGTATGATTACACCAAAGCAAATTACCCGAATTTTAATTAATGTATTCTTGTTTCAGCTAGTCTCGCATAGCTCAGACCACTAACCTCACCTCCATTTTTAACCTCGCCGACCCTTGATGTCAGTATATAAAAAATGGAGGCGAGGTTAGTGGTCTGGGCTATGCGAGACTAGTTTCAGCTAATTGTGTCCTTGTACTTTAACACAAAGAACCATGTGTGCGTGGGGAGGGGCAGAATTGATTCTGTTGTCTCAAGAATCACTTCTACCCAGCACTATTTATGTACATACCCAACTTTGAATCCTTGTAGAGCTCAAAAATGGAATTGCCTCATTTGAGAGGAGAGTTCAGGAAATGGATTCTGCACACAAGGAATCTCTTCAGAAGAATAGGGAACTAATGCACCAACTGGCTCAAATGCAGGAGGAGAGAAAACAACTTATGGAAGAGGTGTGTGTGTGTATGTGCATGTGTGTGTGTGTGCTTACATGTGTGTGTGTGTATGTGTGTGTGTGTGTGTGTGTGTGTGTGTGTGTGTGTGTGTGTGTGTGTGTGTGTGTGTGTATGCATGCCTGCATGCGTGCGCACGCGCGTGTGTGTGTGTGTGTTTGTGTGTGCGCATGTGTGCCTTCATTTGTGAGCGTGGGTATGTTTGTCCTGACAGATATTGATTGATGGACCTGACCCTATGGAAACAGCGTAACTATAAGTAGCACTTTTAATAGTATATATCCAGGGGTCCCTGATGGCTTACCTGCATGGTGACCGGGGACTCTGCCCACGCGATCTGTGCTATTTCAACCTATGTTTCCCTACATGCAGATGTCCTTGCTACAAGATACAAATCATCGACTGGACGTGTGCGTGGAAGAGCAGAAGAAAGAAATTGACGCACTGTTTGGGAAGAATGAAGTTCTGAATAGAAAGTTGCAGCACATTCAATCAATCTTGCATTAGCTGAATACAATACACCTTTAATTCGCCCTCTCCAATTTCAATATAATAGTGATTTTCGATGTGAATTGATTGCAATGTGTCTGCTAACCGAGCTGCAAACTGCGCCTGGAGATCACGTGACTATTCGTCTGCAAAATGGACGCGGAGGTCTTGGAAAGAAACTATTCTCTTTTCGGTTTGTGTGTTACTCCAGAGTCTACGACGGAACCCTCGCACTCACTGGGAGTGATCCTGCTCTACGGAGACCCACGTGCTGTATCTCTTTCCCAGTTTCGGAAATCAATATGCTCCAATGAATATGGTATTCGCTCCAGTGACCTACCACCCGAGTTTTGTTTTCTAACCGAACAAGGATTCCCCATCTGTCAGGATATAGAATCCAATGTTATGGTCGCGGACGTTGGGACTAAATCCGGACAGATTCGGATACGTGTCTACTACAGAAGTGGTCGTAAAATTGGAGTCAAAATTCACGAAAACTCCCTCAATAACAAAGCCCGTTCGGTCGGTTTTGTGTTCTGCAATGTTGCTGAAACCTTGGATGCGTTCCGAAAGAAAATGAATGAGCAGCTGTCGCATCTCCCCGACGCCCTCTTGAAGGGTGGCGTCATTCTTGACCACAATCTATGGCCGGTGGCACCAGAGCAAGAACAAGTGTTGCGCGTTTTTGAGGCCATTTTGTCCGGTGAAATAAACATGAAAATATCTACACACGGTCAAGGGGCAAATGTTTCGGAGCAAAACGTCTGGAAACCAAGTCAAGTGCCCATGGATCCACTCATTCACACCATGACCAGCAACAAGGCCCTCCATTCTGCTTCAACCTCTCGTCCCAACAGAGAAGGAGGAAGGTCTCGCCGTACATCACAAAGCAGCTGTGAGGTGGACACAGTCGAAGTGGCCACACTATCAGCTGCCCTACCCATCACTCAGCAGCAATGCGACATTGTCATTAGCTACGTTCGAGTTGAGGCTTTTCAGTATGCCACAGAACTGAAGTTGGAGCTTTTAAAACTTGGCTTCTCAGTTTTCCTCGATGCAGACGAAATTCCCTTTGGTTCTGACTGGCAAGATGTACTGAATGGGGCCATCAACAGCTGCTATCTGTTTGTAGCGCTCGTTACCCCACGGTATGGGGAGACCATGTGGACCAATCGAGAGGTAAAGCTAGCAGACATTCTGGGAAAGAAGATTGTACCCATCAACTTCACCTCTTCCTGGCCTCCGCTGTGTCTTGCAATACAGTTTGCCACTACCCAGTTCATCCCATGGAAGAAGAAAGCTGATGATCTAGACTCTCAGGCGATGAAGTGGGTTGCCAGCGAAATCCATTCCAAGCATGGAGGAGAAATAATTTTACAGCATCCAGATTCCGAGGATAATGTTGATGGTTGTGCTTCTTCTCTGTGTGAAGAGATAGATGGCGAAACCACTGCTGTCAGTCTTAAAGTTCCAAACGTTTCCAAGAAACCATCTTTGCGGAGTTGCCCCACAGTGCTACCAAAAGAAGCTAGTCCCGAATTTGTGAAGATGCTACGACAGCCACGTGAAGGACGTGACCTCGTGATGATTATCAGTGACACACACCACATTGACCTTCGCCGGAAAACGACTGCATACTTGGAGTCCTTGAGCTACGATGTTTACATCCCACCGGAGTCAAGCATTGCCTGTAATGAAAAGATAACTGAGTTTGCATCTAAAGTTGATGAAGCAGGTGCAGTTGTCGTTATCATCTCAGAAGAGCTTTTGTCTTGTGAAAGCTGCCGGCAGCAGATTTTCTACTGTGAACAGCGTAAGCTGATTGTGCCTGTCATTGTTGGGAATGTACAACTCCCCTTGTGGCTGGGCTCGCTGATTGGGACAAGAGAATTTGTGCAAGCTGCATCATCGAGTTACAAGGAAGCCCTCAAAGAATATGTAGCCAAAGCATTGGTGCCTGTTAGCTCAGAAGAGGAATGGAAGGAGAGAAAATCAAATGTTGACCGCATCAACATGCTAAAGCAGGACCTACAGCAGAAACTTCCGTCCAAAGGAA
>CAUJGJ010000313.1:4962978-4972978 GCA_963170055.1 Halisarca cf. caerulea | reverse complement strand
CATCATTAAAATGATACCAGTGCAGTATCACCATAGCAACCACCATAGCGACCATTGCATAAATTGCAAGATTAGGTAGACACCATCAGTGTCTGAATCTGGTGTGTCTGCAGCCTCCCTAGAAGCCAGTGTGAAAGTAGTCATCATAGAAACCACCATTTGGGACCAAGGTGTGTCCAATATCACCATAGCAACCACCCCTAGCAACCAATTGCTATCACCATAGCAACCACCCTAACAACCACACACCCACACACTGTCACACACAGTAGACATCATTAGCAGTGGCTGCAATGACATCAGTTTACTGAAGGACTACATCAGACCTGAAGCCATGAGGCGAGGACACTACCAGAGAAATTGTCCCCACTTAATTCCATTTTATCACAGAAACAAGTTTTAAAATAGGATGTGGACAGATGATGGTCTCATTAACAAAGAGCCCATTTCCAATTACATTTCTAAAAAACGGAAACGAGTTTGGAAAACAAAACAAGAAACATATGTTCTAAATTCTATGAATCTGAAAGCTCAGTGCATGTCACCAACAAGTCAATCATACAGAATAAGAGCCCAGGGGGCTCTTAACCACTCACCATTCCAGATGCGATCTGGTTGGCAAATGAGATGAGGTCTTGACTAGTTAAGGTTGCTGAAACCTCCGAAGGCTGTTCAGAAGGGGCGACGGCAACTCCTCCTCTGCCTCCAGGTCTGAGGACAGAAATGTAACGACCACTGTCAACACTCTGTGATCTCTCTCCAGCAGAGCGCTTTTTCAGGTGATCGTAAGGTGCGCTCTCCTCCTTTGGGGGCTGTGTGTTCACGTAGCTGCAGGACCCGTCGGGTGAGTTGGGACCCATGGATGTACTATCCCCTTTTGCTGTGAGCTGGCCTTCTCCTCTGGTTGACTGTGTATCGACATAGCCACCCACAGTTTCATCCGGGTATGGCTGTTCACCAATTGGCAGTGTGTATCCATGGCTCTGGAGTAGGGGTAGGTGGTAAGAGAGGGTCAGAGTTCCGATTCAATACTTTAGGTGGAAATTTGCCAATTTCAACTCAATATCTTAGAACATGTGTGCAAGAATGACCCATTGCTACCATGCATACTAGCATGTAGATGAACACATACACACACATACAGTACATACAGTACACAGTGAATGCATGCATGTATGAAAATACACACTCATATGCACACACACATGCACGCACGCACGCACGCACATACACACACACACACACGCATGCACACATGCACGCACATACACACACACGCACGCACGCACGCACACACACACACACGCAGGCACGTACGCACACACACGCACACACACACACACACACACATGCACACACACACACACACATACACATACACACACACACATACACACATAGGTATATAATATATACATTTAATCTTTATATAAGATTTATTCAAAGATTTAACACGTTATCAATTTTAGGTTGTTGTACAGCTTGATTTCATTTTTAGCATGTGTGTGTTTGTGTTTTATTCTTTACAAATTAATATATATATATATATATATATATATATATATATATATATAGTGGAGCACCTCTCATCCGGACCCCTGAATTGCAGAGACCCTTCTAATACAGTGCATGTGGACATATGCCACCGGAGCCAAATGATTCATTACGCTTTGCGATAGTTTGCCATAGTACATCTTCAGCCCCTGATACGAGGACACCTCAATAGTCAGGACACTCCTTTCTGGTCCCAAGGTGTCCGGAATAGTGGATTTCAGTGAACATACGTAGAACACCGTACACAGTACACCATCAGTATACACAGTACACCGTCAATATACACAGTACACTGAATATATATTGCATGTATAGTACACAGAGCACGTGTGGACACTCACGGGTGCACGACTGGCCCTCAAGAAGGAGAGCAGATCTCCATTCGACACCAGTTCCAGCACGAGGGCAAGCGGTTCCTCTTGAGTGCAGCATCCGACCATGTTAACAATGTGGGGGCACCTCTCGACAGCTATCTTCTTCATTGTTGCGATCTCCTTCAGAAAATCTTGTTTCAGTTCTCCTGGAGCATCGCCTAAGGAGGGGAGGAGAAGTGGATGGGAGTATGTAGACAGAAAAGGAATGAATTTGAAAAAAGACGATACAGGCGAGCAGAATTAGTGTCACACTATACGAGACGTACTTCTGATCAGCTTTATGGCAACTTTGACGGGTCCCGTAGCAGACACAAACTGGGATCGTTCTGCGGAGTCGTTCACATATCCCTTGTACACCTCACCGAAGTTACCCTCACCCAGGAAGTTCTCCATGATGATGTCTGTCGGGGACACCTCCCACTCGTCCATAGAAGACAACAACCCATCTCCATCCACTGCCACCTCATACGGGTTAACTTCCTGCTCTTCAGCAGTCCAAAGGTACATGTGTGATTTCTACATGAGGTGAGCGGCATCATATGTGATAGTGTGTGTACAGTAGGACCTCTACTAGTGTGTGTCCAGTAGGACCTCTACTAGTGTGTGTAGAGTAGGACCTCTACTAATGTGTGTAGAGTAGGACCTCTACTAGTGTGTGTACAGTACGACCTCTACTAGTGTGTGTACAGTAGGACCTCTACTAGTGTGTGTACAGTAGGACCTCTACTGGTGTGTGTACAGTAGGACCTCTACTGGTGTGTGTACAGTAGGACCATATTGCAATTCTGTTCACATACTGTGTATACAGTACATACATGTGTGCACACACACACACACATGCACACACACACACACACACACACACACACACACACACACACACACACACACACACACACACACACACACACACATCCAGACACACCACCACACCTGAATAGTCTCCATTTTGTTCTTCCTGTAGTAGCAGTAACAGAATACTATGATGAGACCTGCTATTATGATGATCAGCAAAGGAATCACTACTATCAGGGCAACACCATAGGCTGGGAATCCCTCAGGATCTGAACATAGAAACGGGATAGGAAGGATGCATTGTCTGTGTGTGTGTGTGTGTGTTGTGTGTGTTTGTGTGTGTGTGTGTGTGTGTGTGTGTGTGTGTGTGTGTGTGTGTGTGTGTGTGTGGGGTGTGTGTATGTGTGTGCATGTGTTTGTGTGTTTGTGTGTGTGTGTGTGTGTGTGTGTGTGTGTGTGTGTGTGTGTGTGTGTGTTTGCATGTATGTATATATGACATTGTGCTGTGTGCATGTGTGTGTGTGTGTTTGCATGTATGTATATATGTGCTGTGTGTGTGTATGCAAGGCCTACACTTATTCATACACACTCACCTGCTGGAGGAGGTGGTGGAGGAATGGGCAAGGTTACTGAAGCTCTTGTTCCTTTGGGACCAAGGTTCGATACAGCATACACCTACAGTATGACACAGTTCACTCACAGACTTGCAAACATCGTCAGGAAACAGTGATCAAAATCACAACTGTTTGTGGCTAAGGCTAAGGCTATTATGCCAGCATAGTTTCCAGAATAGTAGCTTTCTGAACTAACAGAGCATAATTCCAGAATAAATGGATAGAATCAGAAGTTATTGTTGAATCAGATGATCCCTTCACTAACTCCAGCACAGTGGCACCATTATACAGTTCTCCCATTGAGTTTAAAATACCAGCATGTATTGTACTGGTGTTTTACAGCTTCATGTTCATCTTCCATAATTTAACTTCAACCTCTGTTGCAATGGAATATGATTTAGTGAGAAAACATCAGGAATAACTGGAGTATTTATTAGCATAACAGGATGAAGTCTTGAGCACAATGGGATAGCATATTAGGTAAAACATTTCACATAATACTTATAGCCTCTGGCCTATTTGTGGCTGTGAATTTATCATTGTCAGGTTGGCTGCACATTCTAATCAGGTGACTTTCACATGCAAGTCACCTGACAAAGTAGTCCTTCTCCACTCACTGTTACCCAGTGAGCACATAAATCTTATGTTCCCTGAGTAGGCACCATGTGACCATTAGACAGTTGTCACCTGACTATCATGTGATTGTCAGATGGTTGTCATGTGACTATCATGTGACTGTCACACAGTTGTTACATGAACCCCACATGATCTGATTTGACTATGTACAGTGGGAACTTACAGAATAAACGTAAGCATTGCTGGTCAATAGATCAAACTCTGCAAAGACCTCCAACAATTCTTCTGGATTATTTGTGAAGTTCTAAAAGAAGTTGGAAAAACAAGCAAGTGAATAACATGTGCACTGAACTCTATATACTGGAATTGGTACATTGCAATGGGCACAAACACAACTACTGTACTAGTCTGACCTGCTACGACCGTCCCACGTACGCGCCGGAAGGCGAGGGCGTGTATGTGGGACAGTCGTAGCAGGCCAGACTACTATTGTACATACTATGCTGAAAACATGGACAGAATGGACTACATAGGCAGCCAGTGTCCAGTGAGGATACTTCCTTTGTTTTATGTCCCTTCCTTCCTATATTATTTTCATTACGAATTCCAGAAGTGTAACGCTCTATTCATGTATACATGTAACAGGAAGTAGGCAAATAAAAATGGCTGCTGGAAGAAAAGGAGACTTTAAACAAGCAACAGTTTATCTCCGCAACATTGGTATCAGGTTTAAAAAGGGGTTTTATCCTTCAGCTTTGTACTTTTCACAGTCGTTGCTATTTTGAAGAAATTTGTTGCATCCTGGCAGAGTTTCAGCCACTGTTTAGTATATATAACATATTCGTAAGTAGTTTGGGACAAGGGGTGGCAACTCCACAGGTTTTTGCCCGAATTACTTGTTTTCCGTTCATACCTAAATACACTCAAGCACACATGTACACACGCACACATACATGTACACGCGCGCACGCACACACACACACACACACACACACACACACACACACATACACACACACACACACATACACACACACACACACACATACACACACACACACACACATACACATATATATACACACACACACACACACACATATATACACACACACACACACACACACACACACACACACACATCACACGCACCTCCACACACGCATGACACACACACACTGTGCACACACATATGCACACTCATACACATGCACACCTCCAGATTTCCGGAGTAGACAGTGGATATATTCTCAGTGGACACCACAATCTCATAGCGTACAATCTCCCCTTCTGGCATGGATGGAGGGAGCCAGGTGATGTTGGCCATCGTTCTACCAGTGTTCAAGTCAGCATTCTGCACTACAGTCAGGTTTCTCACTGGGGATGGATTCAACACTGTTGGAGGTTTAGAACACACATTAACTTTTAATGCTTGTCTGATTGTGATTAATGTGTGCCACACGTCTTGCACTGGTTTACATGTGAACACACAGTTAGTGGATTACTGTATGTGACTGTGTACGTGTACATGTGTGTATGTGTGTGTGCGTGTGTGTGCGTGTGTGTGTGTGCGTGTGTGTGTGTGTGTGCATGTGTGTGTGTGTGTGTGTGTGTGTGTGTGTGTGTGTGTGTGTGTGTGTGTGTGTGTGTGTGTGTGTGTGTGTGTGTGTGTGTGTGTGTGTGTGTGTGTGTGTGTGTGTGTGTGTGTGTGTGTGTGTGTGTGTGTGTGTGTGTGTGTGTGTGTGTGTGTGTGTGTGTGTGTGTGTGTGTGTGTGTGTGTGTGTGTGTGTGTGTGTGTGTGTGACTGTCTATAACACATACACCCATGCACACATAACATACTTGTTCAGTATACAGCATGAACAAGATATGACACCATAAGTGTCTAACATACAGTACAGGTCAAAAATTACTTACGCTATTTCACGAAATCTTGCGCGACCCACTCGCGAGATAGTATGTGATATCATAGATACTAGAAATTGCGCGATTGCGCAAGACTGCCCTTCGAGATTGCGCGTGAATAGCAGACTCTTCAGATGATGTTTACTACCAGAAATAGACAGATTTCCAAATTAAAGAGGCCTGATATAAGTAAAATAAATACCGTATGGCAACTTTCTTTGAATTCATTCGATTTTCGTATTTAAGTAGTACTTTAGAATCTTCTAAAGCATTTATTATAACCGTGCTTTCGAGTGGACATGTGCATCAAACGGTGGCTAGTACTACCAAGTGACAGGGATGGTGAAGAACAGAAAGCATTTGGGAAGACCGAAGACAGACACGCCTGCATGTGCACGTTTTTATACGAAGCTATGGCTCAGGATGACAAACTGAACGAAAAGTCAAAACTGTTGGGAAAGATGGCTGCCAATTCGGAGCAGTATGTTTTTCAGAGAGAACATTTGTAATTCTCGTGACTATGGTCTAAAGAAGATGTTCATGCTCGAGTTTTTGCGCGAATATTGCATGTGATCTTGTTCTTTCACTCGCGGTAGTCTCGCGCAATTATTGTGTGATCGCGCAAACGATCGCGTGTGAGACTGTAAGTTTTCTTCGACTTGTACTGTACGTATGTACATGTGTCTCATACCCACTGTCAACACATATACAGTGTATGTGTTTACATACATACATACTTACCATGTGTGTTGTCATCATAATAATATTATTATGTACAGTATATACATACTGTATAAATATAGTACATACACACATGTACACATGCATGTACACACACACACACACACACACACACACACACACACACACACACACACACACACACACACACACACACACACACACACACAGAGAGAGAGAGAGAGAGAGAGACTTACAAGGAATATCAGTTAACTCTGCATGTGTACCTCCAATAGATGGGAGGTCTCCGATCTTCTTCCACAGTGAGAACTGACATGGAAATAAAACCAACTATTGTTGTAAGGCACATCCGCTGTGTGTGTATGACATTGTGTTTTGTTAGTGGAAGCATTCCTAGTATGTATGCAGTACACAGTATGTGTTTAAATATGTGGATCACACCCAACAATGTACATATACCACAAAGCACCGCTCAATTAATGCACATACAAAGATACACACAACTTATTACTGAATGTAACTTGTTGCCCACAGAGTGTCAGATTATCAAGGTTCCACGGTGTACTGAATGTTACCTGTTGCCCACAGAGTGTCAGATTATCAAGGTTCCACGGTGTACTGAATGGTACTTGTTGCCCACAGAGTGTCAGATTATCAAGGTTCCACTGTATACTGAATGTTACTTGTTGCCCACAGAGTGTCAGATTATCAAGGCTCTGCTAAGTCAGCTGTAGCTCACCTGTACTCGAGTTCTCCCTGAAAAAGCAGCAGGATTGTACGGCTGGACAATGGGACTTGTTAAGGTGTACTCAGTCCTGTTGACCTGTAGCAGCATCAGACAACGGACCTCAGTACAAGTCTGCTATGCATCCGACACTCAGTGGGAGTTAAAACAAGTAATTTGAGTTAAAACAAGTAATTTGAGTTATAAACTTGTGGGGGCTGCCGCCCCACACGCTCAAATCGCTTGTAAAGCATTGAAGTATGACTGCTACAGCTGAACATTCATTGAATACGTTTTGTATACTTTGACAATTGCTTTGAAACAATGCTAACACATTCCTGTATAAATTCATACTTTATATATGAAAACAATAAAACAATAAGAAAAGTGTCAGATCAGGAGGATGTCAGATACAGATCTTACTTCATACAAATTATTGGATTGAAAAGGATGTCGGATTATAGAAGTTTCACTGTATGTGTTGTGTGTGTGTGTGTGTGTGTGTGTGTGTGTATGTGTGTGTGCGGCTGAGCCAGTATTCAGGACACACGTGCCTACCTGCAGTTTCTCAGGAAAATGTACAGCTAGAGAGGAAAACAAGACACCTGGTTTGCGAATAAACATGGTCAAACGTGAAGAGGCAGCAAACACTTTCCAGTGAGCACTGAAGGTTCCTGCCACATTGGCCAGACCTGATGTATGGTTCCTCCTCACTTCAACATTGATGTTGTAGTCAGTCGATATGGGAGGATCTGTGGGACGAAGATACAATATGTGACTCTCTCTATGTGCTTGAGTTTGCGTGTGTGTGCACATGCATGAGTGTGTGTGTGTGTGTGTGTGTGTGTGTGTGTGTGTGTTGTGTGTGTGTTGTGTGCATGTGTGTGTGTACGTGTGTGTGTGTGTGTGTGTGTGTGTGTGTGTGTGTGTGTGTGTGTGTGTGTGTGTGTGTGTGTGTGCGCGCGCGCGCATGCAGCAATGTGCATACAAACTAGCACACACACACACACACACACACACACACACACACACACACACACACACACACGTACACACACACATGCACACAACACACACACAACACACACACACACACACACACACACACACACACGTGTACACACACACACACACCAGCAACACAAACACTGGTTGGGAGTGTACTCCTACTATAAGCATATACGCACACTGAATATTAATGTCCAACGTTGTCTTTGGCAATGCGTCTTCCGTATCTGGCTCAAACAGGCTCCCATTAGGCACTGCGTATACCTGTAATGGTGTTGGGAGATACACACACAGTTAAAACAGGTGATACTAGTCACTGTTTGGAGCAGACACCTGTCTAGGGCGATCAATACTGTACTGTGAGTACTATATGTACCGTGTGTGTGTGTGTGTGTGTGTGTGTGTGTGTGTGTGTGTGTGTGTGTGTGTGTGTGTGTGTGTGTGTGTGTGTGTGTGTGTGTGTGTGTGTGTGTGTGTGTGTGTGTGTGTGTGTGTGTGTGTGTGTGTGTGTACTGTGTGTGTGTGTGTACTGTGTGTGTGTGTGTGTGTGTGTGTGTGTGTGTGTGTGTGTGTGTGTGTGTGTGTGTGTGCGTGTGTGTGTTTGTGTATGCATGTGTGTTCCCACTTCTTACCTTCAGAAGATACCGACACTGGTTAAACAACTTGGTCTTCTGTGAGTTTGGCTCTCCATGATCAATCTTAAAGAAAGAGTTCAATCCTTCGAGTTTTTCCACTTTGAGGCTCAAGTCATTCTGAAGGCACAGGATACAAACCCAGCTCAAATCAACATCAATATTGTCATCATGCAGTGTTGGAAATAATGGTCAGCATTCAGACATTGTTTGACCATTTTGGCATTTGGCCGATCCAACAAATTTTGAGTCTAACATTTGGCTGAGCACTATCTACTGTAAAAGCTCATTTTATATGCACACACACTGATGTTACCATGTCATTTGTACTGTGAATGTCTACTTATGTTTTCATTTAAGTGTTGATGCACATCTACTGTGGCACGTCTGCTGTGGCACATCTACTGTGGCACATGTGTACCCCTCTGAAAATATGTCTGAGCAAATCAAAAATAATTGTCTGATCCTAAATGATTATGCCAGGGCAAGGGGTCCAACCACCATTTGTGCCTTACTTCTAGCAATGCTCACACTCCCACCCTGCAGCTAGAGGGCTGCCCACACTATCTGCCCACACCACATGGTAGCTAGTGCTTAAGGTGACATCACCACACTCAAGCCAAAACACTTCATCCTGGTCACAAAGCACACAGGCTTCAGTCTTCATAGAGAATGGAAGACATAGTGTAGGAGTCTCTGAAGAGGGAAGACAAACTGTATGTCTTCTCGAAGCAGAGGAAACTGAAAAAGGAAGAAGTGTAATTCTCCTTGAAGCAGAGAAGACTGAAGAGAGGAATCAGTTAGATTTCTCAAAGGAACTGAGGTGCACTTAGAGGGGAGTTCTCGTGTTTATGCGCAACTTGAGTTCTGTGTACTACAATGCATACACTGCATGCATGTATACTGTATGTGCTGTGTGCAAGTAATGTGTACCTGCCTATAATGTACCTATGTCCAGCACAACATAAAAATTGCAACAGTTCACACTGTTCAGGCATACACTGTGTGCATGATCACATAAAGTCTACACATGAGCTCATTAGGAATCCTCTACTGTGCTGTGGCAGTATGTGCGGTCACACATGGTAATCTCATTAGAAGGAGAAGTGAGTATCA
>CAUJGJ010000313.1:4947978-4957978 GCA_963170055.1 Halisarca cf. caerulea | reverse complement strand
GGACACTATAGGGTGATCAAATGCCACCTCAGAGGTACTGATGTACCTCTGTATGAGGACCACCTGTCCATAGAGGACACTATAGGGTGATCAAATGCTACCTCAGAGGTACTGATGTACCTCTGTATGAGGACCACCTGTCCACAGAGGACACTACAGGGTGATCAAATGCCACCTCAGTGGTACCGATGTACCTCTTTATATGGATCACCTGTCTGCAGAGACCACATCACTTGGCCCTTTGAGGGATCATTAGACACAGATTTCTGTAGTGTTAGTCAATTAGCGCTACTGACAAGCTTTGATTGCATGCACAACTGTGACTACATCTTTCAAGTGTGACAAACTACAAACAATAGGGCTCTCCCCCAGCACAAACAACAGGGTTCTCCCCCAGCACAAACAACAGGGTTCTCTCCCAGCACAAACAACAGGGTTCTCCCCCAGTACAAACAACAGGGTTCTCTCCCAGTACAAACAACAGGGTTCTCTCCTCAGCACAAACAATAGGGCTCTCCCCAGCACAAAGCAAAGTTGAGTGGCCCAAGTTCAAGTACGCCATATGACAAACTATTAAGCTCTGAATACAACTACGTAGATCTTCTTTAGTGCCAAATCTCACTTCAGTCAGTCATGAAGCGATAGAGGAGGACAGTAGTGTGACGCTAGACCAAGCTGCTATGTAAATACATTGTGGTCTCTGTAGAGAGGTGGTCCTTCAGGGGCGTAGGAACGCTCACACAAGTGAGGGGGCCGGAAGGTCTACATGGAGCATTTTATACAGAAATATGTTTAACGCATGTATGATTTTGGGTCCTACTCCCTAAAGGCAAGGGGGCCAGGGAGCTAGGGACCATAGTGGTAGTGAAGGTGTCTTTAACAGACAAATCACGCTACGATTATATACTGTACTATACCAGTACAAATCGCGCTACAATTATATACTGTACTATACCAGTACTACAGCACAATGCACAGTGAAACCAGTGAAACGACCACTCAAGGGACCAAGTAATTGTGGTCTCTGTAGACATGTGGTCCTTGCACAGAGGTGCATTAGTACAACTGAAGTGGACAATGAACCAGCCTACAGTGGTCTCTACAGACAGGTGGTCCTCAGATGCCATTCTGAATTAGTTTACATATGTAGTTTACCTTTTCTTTGTAGTTAACCGTGTGTGTGTGTGTTGTGTGTGTGTGTGTGTGTTGTGTGTGTGTGTGTGTGTGTGTGTGTGTGTGTGCACACGTGCATGCATGCATGAGTGTGTGTATGTACCTCTCATTTTACCTGATGACTGAGATCTCACTGGAAAGCTGCCATTGACCAAATCACACATTCGAGGACACACGTCTGCTCTGCATGCTGGGAGACAGGAGGAGGAACTTCCAAGAGACCGTTCACACACTCCATTGTCCTGCACATGTGTGGGATATGGCACACAACATGAGATTTTTGGTGATATGTACATGTACATACTCAATACACATACACCATATGATTGCAACATGCAGTATGCAATCACACACACACACACACACACACACACACACACACACACACACACACACACACACACACACACACATACACACACACACACACACACACACACACACAAGGACCATATTTAGCAATAGTCAGCCATCAACAGTGATCTACAGACACCAGCAGGATGGACCCATCAATGGTGACAATGATGACATCAGAGTACAGTGGAAGTGGTATACAAAGGATGGATGAAGGCAGGATGCATCAGGCAGAAGACATAGGGAAGGGATGTAGCATAGATTGAATATCTATGGATGTAGAAAGCTGGCTGCTTCATTGCTCACAGAAAACTAGTAAGTACATCTAATCAGAGTAACTAACTGCCTAAAAAGCGCATGCTTCAAGACTATTCAGTGCAAGATACAAATACTTGAGCATGCGCACACATGCACACACATGCACACTAGCTATTGAGATATAACTGTGTGTAATGTAGGACATACACATAATAGTAACATAGTCTGACTACCCGACCCGTTATAAAATGGCAGTGACCGAGTGATGGGGTGGGGACGAGATTAATAGTTACAGTGTCTATGTACATACATGCATGAGCATGTGCACAAACATGTGCACACACACACACACACACACACACACACACACACACACACACACACACACACACACACACACACAACTCACAGGGACAGAGCACAAAGCAGAACAAGCCCCAGATCCTCCAGCACCGTCCAACGAGGTACTGATATTCCACTGATACATGCAGACACCCATGCACACGAATGCCTGAAGAACAAAAGAGAAATGGTGCTCAATTTTATATTAATATCCAGACACTCATTACATTCACACGCATTGTACGCGTGTTTGGCTGTACTAGGCGAATACAAATAGAACCTAAAACAATAGTTTGCATGCATGGAGACTCCGGGTCGTACACCAACCTCTGTCCACGTGTCATTGTTGCAGAGCTGGCCTCTGCTCTCCTCGTACACATCCACCAACTCGCTGCGACCCATCGTCAACTGCACGGATGAAGGGAGGATAGGGTGTTAGCTCGGGGTACCAAGGTGCCAAGAACTACACCTAAAGAAGGGCAGGTAGCAGATTAAAAAGTACTAACGTTTGAAAAACAAAAGCTGTAGCATCTCTCCACGCCCACAACGTCCTCCGATAGTCTTGAGTACGCATTGTGACCCGTCTCGACCGTCCCTCGCTCGCAGGCTCCATCCGTACAAGGCGAGGGCTCTGTGATGTTGTTAATTGGAAGGAAAAAGAGACCTTCCTGGTTCTGTGCCAGGACCAATACGGAGCAAACTCCAACGGTGAGTAAAATCCCTACAAGACAAGGCATTTTCGATCTCTGCAGGCGACGCGTTCAAAGTGATCATTTTAGAAGAACGCATCGTTACGTACTGGCGCTACAAGCGCGCCACACGTCATTTCCGGTTAGTGGACCAATATTAGCGCCTATCAGCTCTAAGGCGTTTATTAGGGAAAAAATGAATTGCAGTGCGGACATATAATATTATACTGGTTTAGCTGGCACAATTCCAAACTTGTATTGTATTATGTTATATATGCCTGAGCGGATCTCGTGGCTTAAGATACACTGCAAAGTATTCTGCTGAAGATGTGCCTCTGGTTAATTCAGAGGCCAGCTGCAGCCTAGCACCACAAATGTATTGCTGACAACAGAGCCTGTATAATATAATGCTTTATTATTGTGAAAACTTTATACTGTACTTTGTTAATAATTATTATATACAGTAAAATGGGAAAAAATGTTATATCTCTAATGCAATATTCCATACACATGTACGTACATACCTGTATGCTATAGTAAGTGTTTGCGTGCACGCGTGCATTAAGCTTTATTTCCAAGCTGTCAATTAATTTAAAGTATATATATACAGTGGAACCTCTCTAATCCGACACCTCTATAATCCAACATTCTCTCTAATCTGACCTTATTCTGAGATACACTCACCATGTTTGACTGTATTATGAATCACTGGATAATCCGACAACCTCTGTAATCTGACATCTAATTTCAGTCCCATGGAGTGTCGGATTATGGAGGTTTCACTGTATATAGTATGGTAAGAATCACTACATAATCCGACAACCTCCTAATCCATGCAACATTATATTCTCAGGTCCTATTGAGTATCGGATTGGAGAGGTCTCACTGTATAGTATTTTGCAGTGAGTACATGTACTGCAAATAAGTACCTCATACAATTTTTGCAGGTTATGTATGCATAAAGTTGCACTACATATGCAGCATGGGTCCTCATGTGTACATGTGGAGGATTGACATCCCAAAATTATAATGCAAAATCCACAAAAATGTATGTGCATGTATTATACTCCTCACTAGACAGTAATTATTAGCTAGAAAGCATATAATTATAATTTCATTATAAACATGTTCTGAAGTAAATGTGGAAATTCTGATTTAAACTTACCAAAGAATTTATTTTTTTGACCAAAAACATGCAACCACAAACAACAAACAATGACTTTTTCACAAATTTGTGATAATAATAAGCAGCCCAAATTGCTAAATCACAAATTTGTGAAAACTGAAAATCACAAATTTGTGAAAACTGAAATCACAAATTTGTGAAAACCTGTTTGAGTTTGCCAGTGATAGGGCAATAACCTGTGAATTATCATGCACTTGCAAGAAAACAGGCTATAAAATAGAAAATGCTGTTGGCCCAGCATTTACAAAGTTTTGACAATTTTCTTTGGTTTTTCAACATATCTTGCTAAAAATGAGGCTGTTTTGCATAACAATATCCTTGTTTACAACAATCCCTGCAGATTTGCTACTGAATCAGTACGAAAATTAGCAATTTTCGTTACAAGCTAAATCAGAAATTTCACTTTTACTTCAGAACATGTTTATAATAGTAATTCTAAGAAATCTGATGTTTTAATTTCAAGGCTATAATTTAAAAATCAATTTTTAGAGCTACGGTATTGATGGGATTCATGTTATTAATCAGATTAAATACAAAACCGAATGAATTGGTTAAAGACACTATCGAAAGATTGTGGTCATTGGAAAAGAAGACACAGACACAGTGTAAGAAGTAACACAGAAACAGCTCCAGACACAGAAGCCCTACTTCCAGCGTTGTCTCTATCTCCTGTAGATGAGGGTGAGGGTGAGGGTGGAGCTGTCACTACTGGCTGCAAGGGGTGTGAAAGAATACGAGATAACATACTGGTGTAGTCGGAATCTTTGAAGCCTACACATTGTGACAGTCAGGCTTGTGTAGCAGATTTATACTTCTAGTTTCTGTTGCAGCCACAGTACCTAGTCTAGTTCTGCTGTAGTTTACAGTCTTAGTACTGCTGCTTTAGTTTATACAGCTCACCAGCTAAGACTAGGTGGTACATGGAATCTCCAGATAAAGGGTACTTTAGGAGAGCCTCTTTTGTCCTGTGTAAGGAGGTTGTCCTCTCTGTGAGGTCCTAGTGTACTAAAACTATTGGGAAGAGATGTTTGGGGAGCTCAAACTGTGTCCTTTGTAGAGAGGCTGTCCTTATTTCAGAGTGCCCACTATCAGATAGTGAGCCTCTGAATAACGACATGCACAGTATAAATAAACTCCCACTAAACGACCTAAGTCTCCAAACCATCCTCTCCCTATTCCCCAAAGGAGGACAAACTCTCCATAAAGGGCAAAAGCTGCTGGATTTGTAAAGTTTCTCTAACTCGTCCCTTATTTGGAGGTTCCTCTGTTTTCTCAACATGTCATTGAGTCAGACTAGACTAGGAGAAAGTTGACATGCATTCATTCAAAGGTAATGATTATAGTCTGTACACTGACAAAATTAATAATCTTAAATACATTGTGCACTCAAAACAATATAATTGCCTGACAGTGTTGCTCACAGAGCAATTATTAGGACTTTTCGAAGCTCCTAGGCACACTTCTTGGGAACTTTGGTGGTCACTTATTAGAGCTTTCGCATAGCTGCAGTCATACTAGCATCAACCAGAAAGTGCAGGGTGTGCTACGACACATTAAGAGGCACACAGTGGAAACTTGCTATAAAGATATCTCTTGTCAGTGCTGTAGGAAAGTAATCTAGGAAGAGGGAAGCACTTGTATTGAAGGCAATGATATGTAGTCATCAACTAATGTTACAAACAAATGAATGAATTACTTATTCATACTCATTCTAGTAGATACAATGTCTCAAAAACTTGAGGAGGGGCACTTTCATTGATATCATTTTAAGGGGGACACATGCCCCCTGTGCCCCCCCTGGTTCCTACACCTCTGAGTAGATAATTCAGAGAATACATTGGGGGAATAAAACAGTGCTGGATTAGCAGGTTGCCGGATTAGGCAGGTTCGGCTGTATCAGTTATGAGAAAATTACAGCTGTGAAAACTATCGAACAACGATGCTACCGTAAATCAACACTAACTCCACAAATGATTCATCATATTAACAGAGTTCGACCTACTCAAACCATCTAGTACTCCGACACAGTACCCAACAGTATGAGCAAATTTGCAGTCGATTCCAGCAAAATACATGCAGTATTCCTACTCATGCAGCCATACAGGCCCCATATTAACCCACTCACTGAAGACCAGCACTTTTGAAAGACCTCACATCAAAGGTCACTAAAGATGGGGACTAACAGAAATTATAAATTCCCTAATATCTCCGATCCTTCACTTACATGTCCTGTCCAGGTGGGTCATGTTATATCACAAACCAAAAACTGCATCTTGCAAAACTTGAGGTACACTCATTTCAATCCTTAGAACATCAATGGTGCATTCAGAGTAAAGTTACTGCATTGTCACATGAATGTCGCATGACAATACACCAACATCACATGACCACATCATCCAAGTCACATGACTGTATCAGACAAGACACATGACCATAGGAGTTAAGTCACATGACCATAGGAGTTAAGTCACATGATCACATCTCCCAAATCACATGACTGCATTTTCCAAACTGTATAACCATGGCTTCTAAGTCACATGACCACAGCACCCAAGTCAGTTGACCAAAACCTACAAGCTACATGGTCTCATGGCCCAGAACACATCTGTACGACAGTAAGATGTAGTTGGATTAGGAGCCCAGGGCCCTACTATAGGGCAACACTCGTAAGTTACTGTATGGTTGGCCCAGCAACGGGACATGTAGCATGTAGGTGAATTGATGCATGACTCTATACCAGCATCTGGTTGACACTATGTGATTGCTGATAACATGTACAAAGACAGATACATAAACACAAATTCATTCATGCAAACATGTGTGCACACACGCACGTGCACACACACACACACACACACACACACACACACACACACATGCACATATGCACACATACACACACACACACACACACACATACACACATAAACACATAACACACACACACACACACACACACACACACACACACACACACACACACACACACACACACAAGCACATACACAAACACACACACAAACACACACACAAACACACACACACACACACACACACACCACTCACCCCTACAAGATACTTATTAAGTGTTTCTTTAGAAATTTGGAAGGTGGTGTCTGCATTATCCCCAGTAAGAACCAGACTTAGGTTTTCCTGCAAGTGCGGTAAATACAACATGAACACTAACTCCTGCTTCCTTGTCCACTGAGTGATACACAAAAATATGTAGAAACTGGTGTATACATGTATTTACATTTTGTTGATGGTAGTAGGAGGCAAATTTACAACTGACACATACACACAGTATGTACGCATGTGCAGGTGTATGGTCAGCTTTGATATCTCAAATTAGAAAATACAGGTACAAGAACTCAGCTAGGACAGCACAGCTTGGAGAGCACAATTTGGGGAAGACGGCTTGGGGAAGACAGATTGAAGAATGCAGCTTAGAGAAGACAGCTTGGAAGACAATTAAATTGAAGGGTCGACACAGCTTAGAGAAGACAGCTTTGGGGAGCAGCTTGGAGATGACAGCTTGAAGAGCACAGCTTGGAGAAGACAGCTTGGAGAAGATAGCTTGGAGAAGACAGCTTGGAGAAGACATGATTGTACAGTACATGTTGCCAATACCAAGCATGCACCCACTGTCACCCACTGCAAAAGGCATCATTGCTTAGTATCATGGAATACTGTATCACTCCATACGTTAGAATAAAGTGAAAACAAAATGGCCACCCACATGCAGTACAAGGGCTCCATGAGTTACACTAAAGTATCACAGACAGAATATATCACAGATGTCAGTTGCACCTGTGTGGTTTCTGCATGCAGTGATGTACCCAATAAAGGAAAATTGAAGGGCTACCTGTAAAACAACCCACCAAACCCAACAACATGAGAGATTGATAACAACTTGGCTCCTTGAGAACCTCATCTGAGGTGATTCCAATTACACAGTGCAGGAATGCCTGGTGATCTTGCGGCTCGGTGGGAGCACAGCCAGTGGAACTGAAGGGAAACCTCACACACAGCACTTCACACCTCTGCCGGATGCACTGCTCAAGTACACACTGCCATGCATGTGTACACTAAGGCAGGTTATCTGATCTGCTATCTAACCAATCTCCAAGTATCACTTTCACTGGCAAATGGTAAAAAAGAAAAGCACCAAAAGTGCAGAACACCCCATCACTCTCAATTTATGCTAAAGAGGAAAAACCAAAACCACATACAGTTGACCCTCTCTATAATGAACCCTGGATACAATGAACTCCCTGGTGTAACAAACATAGAAGCTGAACTTAGAATGTACACCTATTTACTACATATATACAGTGTATTTACTCTATTGTACGTAAACCCTAATGTAGTGAACACCCCGATGTAGTGAGCACCCTGATGTAGTGAACACCCCGATGCAGTGAACACCCTGATGTAGTGAATAGCCTGATGTAGTTAACACCCTGATGTAGTGAACAACCTGATGTAGTGAACAACCTGATGTAGTTAACACCCTGATGTAGTAACACCCTGATGTATAGTGAACACACTGACGCAGTAAACACCCTGATGTAGTGAACACCCTGATGTAGTGAACACCCTGATGTAGTGAACACCCTGATATAGTGAACCTTTTCAGCAGCCCTCATGGGTTCCTTATAGAGAGGTTTGACATGAGCAAAATGAGCTACATACATATGTATGTAGCTCATTGTGCTCAAGTTCAATCTTCAGAGTTCATAAAATCACACTGCAGCTGATTCTTGGAAAGGAGAGACAGACAATAGTTTCTCAAGGTATGACCTACTATCGATGATGATAGAAAAGGCTCCCTTGAGACCATTGCCTGGGTTATGAAAACTGCCATAAGCTGCCAAACTGGAGGTGGAGAAACCAACCAATTTCCCTCATTGACTGAAACCATGATGTCAGCCTGCCAACCTCATACCGAACTGAGATCACCCTCAACTCCTCATTCCATTGGGTATGCACAAACCAATCACAGACACACCAGTTATCAATCAGATGGCAGACAAATACACAAAGACCAAAGGGGAAAGGGTCCTCCAGCTAGCAGAGGAGGCTTAGCAGTGAAGTTGTCAAAGTGAACATATTGTGAGTTTTGTATTCAGATGAAAATGCGACTATGCCCATAGTGGGGAATGCATGCATTGTGTGTGTGTGTGTCTGTGTGTGTGCGTGCGCATGCATGTGTGTATGCGTTTGTACATGTGTGTGCATGTGCGCATGTGTGCATGTGTATGCATGCACATTCATGTGTGTGCACTGTGGCTAATGCAGTGCACTCACTTTGTCTGGAAAGAGTGTGCGTCTTGTGAGGGTATTTCCATTTTTGGTAGCATACACTTGGACACCATAGCCAGTCACTCTCGTGTGGTCTGGACACACAAACGAACACCACAACTAACAAGAGCATGCGAGCAAGAGGAGCGACAAAATATGAAAGTACACTAACACAGATGAAGCAAGTGTCGAGGACAACAGAAACAATTAACTTAGGAGAAAGGAATTCTGCATGCATGCAGGCATGACCTTACATTTTTTGCTGCGCAGCTAGTCATTCAAGCATTGATATTTACGTGAACAAGGTGACTCACTGAAATTAGTCGTTCAATTTACTATTTATGCAAACGAGCAGGGTCGCTGGTAACCCGGAAGTAGCGTAACCACAGGAAACAGGAAGAGAGGGAAACACACCTGGACTCATCAGTTGGTCGATGGCTATTTCAATCTTTAGATCTGAGCTCATCTCTTTAAAACCATACTTGACATGAATGCCGCTGGGTGGACGAGGAAAACCATTTCCTGCAGTAAAAGAGTGCAAACACCACATGACACTCATGTACATGCAGGGTGGATGCCACTAAATACACACACACACACACACATACACACACACACACACACACACACACACAGACACACACACACACACATGCACACTGAATCTCCCCAAGTGGATACACATATATTTGAG
>CAUJGJ010000313.1:4927978-4930478 GCA_963170055.1 Halisarca cf. caerulea | reverse complement strand
CACATGCACACACACATACCCCCCACACACACATGCACACACACACACACATACACACACACACACACACACACACACACACACACACACACACACACACACACACAGACACACACACACACACACACACACACACACAAACTCACACACACACACACACACACACACACACACACACACACACACACACACACACACACACACACACACACACACACACACAAACACACACACACACACACCAGCAACACAAACACTGGTAGGGAGTGTACTATAAGCATAGACGTACCCTGAATATTAATGTCCAACGTTGTCTTTGGCAATGTGTCTTCCGTATATGGCTCAAACAGGCTCCCATTAGGCACTGCGTATACCTGCAATGGTGTTGGGATATACACACAGTGAAAACAGGTGATACTAGTCACTGTTTGGAGCAGACACCTGTCTAGGGCGATCAATACTGTACTGTGAGTACTATATGTACCGTGTGTGTGTGTGTGTGTGTGTGTGTGTGTGTGTGTGTGTGTGTGTGTGTGTGTGTGTGTGTGTGTGTGTGTGTGTGTGTGTGTGTGTGTGTGTGTGTGTGTGTGTGTGTGTGTGTGTGTGTGTGTGTGTGTGTGTGTGTGTGTGTGTGTGTGTGTGTGTGTGTGGTACGTGCGTGTGTGTGTGGGCATGCATGTGCCTACTTCTTACCTTCAGAAGATACCGACATTGGAGAAAAGGCCTTCTCCTCAGTGAGCCTGGCCTTCTCCTCGATGAGCCTGGCCTTCCATGATTAATCTTAAAGAAAGAGTTCAATCTTTCATGTTTTCCCACTTTGAGGTTCTGAAGGCACAGGATACAAACCCAGCTCAAATCAACATCAATATTGTCATCATGCAGTGTTGGAAACAATGGTCAGCATTCAGACATTGTTCGACCATTTTGGCATTTGGCCGATCCAACAAATTTTGGGTGGACATTTGGCTGAGCACTATCTACTGTAAATGCTCATTTTATATGCACACACACAGTGATGTTACCATGTCATTTGTACTGTGAATGTGTACTTCTGCTTTCATTCAAGTGTTGATGCACATCTACTGTGGCACATCTACTGTGGCACATCTAATGTGGCACATCTGCTGTGGCACATCTGCTGTGGCACATCTGCTGTGGCACATGTGTACCCCTCTGAAAATATGTCTGAGCAAATCTAAAATAATTGTCTGATCCTAAATGATTATGCAAGGGCGAGGGGTACAACCACCATTGGTGCCTTACTTCTAGCAATGCTCACACTCCCACCCTGCAGCTAGAGGGCTGCCCACACTATCTGCCCACACCACATGGCAGCTAGTGCTTGAGGTGACATCACCACACTCAAGCCAAAACACTTCATCCTGGTCACAAAGCACACAGGCTTCAGTCTGAAGAGGGAAGACAAACTGTATGTCTTCTCGAAGCAGAGGAAACTGAAAAGGGAAGAAGTGTGATTCTCCTTGAAGCAGAGAAGACTAAAAAGGGAAGAAGCGAAATTCTCCTTGAAGCAGAGAAGATTGAGATGGAAGAAGACTTGTGTAATTCTCCTTAAATCAGAGAAGATTGCAATTGAAGAGAGGAATCAGTTAGATTTCTCAAAGGAACTGAGGTGCACTTAGAGGAGAGTTTTGTATTTATGTGCACCTAGAGTTCGACCTGCGTGCTACATACAGTTCGTGTACATGTATTGTGTACTGTATGTGCTGTGTGCAAGTAATTAATGCGTATAGCAAGTACCTGCCTATAATCCACCAATATCGAGCACAGCATAAGAACTGTATAATATTAAACTACACACGTAGGTATGTGTACAGTTCACACTGTTCAGGCGTACACAGTGTGCATGATCACATAAAGTCTACACATGAGCTCATTAGGAATCCTCTACTGTGCTGTGGCAGCATGTGCAGTCACACATGGTAATCTCATTAGAAGGAGAAGTGAGTATCAATCTGTCCTTCATGTGAGGAGTAGAGGCCCCAGTTCAGTCTCTTTGTGGGCGCACAAACCTGCCATCATTAATGCATCTGGTGGGCTGAGAATGTGCTGATCTCATAAAGTATGCACACACGTGGCCTCATACATGGCCAATGTACCCTCATACAAGTGTGGTGGTGGTGGTGGCGGTGGTGTGTGTGTGTGTGTGTGTGTATGTGTGTGTGTGTGTGTGTGTGTGTGTGTGTGTGTGTGTGTGTGTGTATGTGTGTGTGTGTTAGTATGTGAGTGTGCATGTGTGTGTGTGTATATGTGTGTATGTTTGTTGTAGTCCTGGACACCAAACATACAATATATCATACACTTGCATGCAAATGTGAGAATGCATGCATGCACATTACATACGTACATATACTGTACACACACATACAAATACACACACACACACACACACACACACACACACACACACACACACACACACACACACACACAAGCACACACACCTTATCTGGAAAGGTCCAATTGCCTATAAAACTTGGTG
>CAUJGJ010000313.1:4902978-4922978 GCA_963170055.1 Halisarca cf. caerulea | reverse complement strand
ACACACACATGCATGTACACATGCACACGCACACATGTATGCATGCATGCACACAAACACATACACACACGTGCGCGCGGACGCGTGCACACACACACACAGAGGGTGTGATGTTGTCAAACAGATACCATTTAACTACAAACCTCAGCATTCCAACAAGTAGGAGATAGGTCATGTGCAGTACTGTATGTACGTATGTACTGTACGTAGTTTCTAGTCCTCATTTAGCATATTATGTACTTTACACATACAATGAAGTTGTGATGATGAAACTTACTATCAGTGTTGTTATCAGTACTGTGCACGAGGTAGGGAGAGAGCAAGGTGTACTTCCTATCAGTGCCGGTTGTTCTCAGTACTGTACATGAGGTAGGGAGAGAGCAAGAAGTACACTTATATACGATCAGTGTTGTTGTCAGTACTGTACATGAGGTAGAGAGATTCAGGAGCTATACTATCCCAGGTACAGTGAACCCTGTCCATAAAGGGACCAAGTGATGGTGGTCTTTGCATGCAGGTGGTCCTTATACAGAGGCACATTGGTGTGCCTCTGTATGAGGACCACTTGTCCATAGAAGACACTATAGGGTGATCAAATGCCACCTCAGTGGTACTGATGTACCTCTGTATGAGGACCACCTGTCCAAAGAGGACACTATAGGGTGATCATATGCCACCTCAGTGGTACTGATGTACCTCTGTATGAGGACCACCTGTCCAAAAAGGACACTATCAAATGCCAATTCAGTGGTACCGACGTACCTCTTTATATGGATCACCTGTCTACAGAGACCACATAACTTGGCCCTTTGAGGGATCATCAGACACGGATTTCTGTAGTGTTAGTCAATTAGCGCTACTGACAAGCTTTGATTGCATGCACAACTGTGACTACTACAGCACGTGCATGTACGTACGTAAGTAATTATGAATTACAAGTTTACTCATAAGTACATAAGTATGCCCGTGTGTGTGTGTGTGTGTGTGTACGTGTGTGTGCGTGTGTGTGTGTGTGTGCATGTGTGTGTGTGTGCGTGCATGTGTGTGTACCTCTCATCTTACCTATAGACTGAGATCTCACTGGAAAGCTGCCACTGACCAAATCACACATTCGAGGACACACGTCTGCTCTGCACGCCGGGAGACAGGAGGAGGAGCTTCCAAGAGACCGTTCACACACTCCATTGTCCTGCACATGTGTGGGATATGGCACATGACATGAAATGTGGTGTGTACATATTCAGATACACATACACCATATGATTGCAACATGTAGTATGCAATCACACACACACACACACGTACACACACACACAAACACACACACACACACACACACACACACAAGGACCATATTTAGCAATAGTCAGTCATCAACAGTGATCTACAGACACCAGCAGGATGGACCCATCAATGGTGACAATGATGACATCAGAGTACAGTGGAAGTGGTATACAAAGGATGGATGAAGGCATGCAGGATGCATCAGGCGGGAGGAGGGCAGGATGCATCAGGCGGGAGGAGGGCAGGATGCATCAGGCAGGAGGAGGGCAGGATGCATCAGGCAGAGGACATAGGGTATTAGGGTATTCTTATTTAACCTGGGGAACCTTTAACCAGAGGCTACTGTAAGTGGCACCTAGAGAAGAAAAGGGACAAAAGGCAAAAACAAAACAACAAAGGGGGGTTCAAAGATTCAACAAAAGAGCTCTAAGTTTGTATTATGATGAATTGACAATAGAATGAATAGATGAGCAAAAAATAATAAATTTAGTGAGAGAGACATTAGTGAACGGAATAAATTCAATCTGTAATGAGATATGATCATTGGTGCATGAGTATGAAAATAGTGTCTGATTGATGATATGTACAAAATTATATTATTGTCAATGAGTTATTCATTTAAAAAGTGATATTCACACAGCTTTGTGAACACCCGAAAGTTCACACAGAATCGGATGTTATTTGGTTTAATTCTGCTCTTAAAGATGCTCGAGTACATGATAATGAGAGGCTGGTGTGGAAAAAAGGTTGTTAAGATAAGTAGGTGATTGTAGAGATAAGCACTTGTCTAGCCTTAAGAGTTGAAGAAAGAGAGAACAAGAACAAAGAGAGACATAGGGAAGGGATGTAGCATAGATTGAGTATCTATGGATGTAGAAAGCTGGCTGCCTCATTGCTCACAGAAAACTACAGTAACTATACAGGACCTGGAACTGCAACAGTGAGCTCTCACTACACAGGACCTGGAACTGCAACAGTGAGCTCTCACTATACAGGACCTGGTACCACAACAGTGAGCTCTCACTATACAGGACCTGGTACCACAACAGTGAGCTCTCACTATACAGGACCTGGTACTGCAGCAGTGAGCTCTCACTATACAGGACCTGGTACTGCAGCAGCGAGCTCTCACTATACAGGACCTGGTACTGCAGCAGTGAGCTCTCACTATACAGGACCTGGTACTGCAACAGTGAGCTCTCACTACACAGGACCTGGTACTGCAACAGTGAGCTCTCACTATACAGGACCTGGTACTGCAACAGTGAGCTCTCACTATACAGGACCTGGTACTGCAACAGTGAGCTCTCACTATACAGGACCTGGAACTGCAACAGTGAGCTCTCACTATACAGGACCTGGTACTGCAACAGTGAGCTCTCACTATACAGGACCTGGTACTGAAACAGTGAGCTCTCACTATACAGGACCTGGTACCACAGCAGTGAGATCTCACTATACAGGACCTGGTACTGCTACAGTGAGCTTTCAGTAATCATGTGCCATGTAATATCGGATTGCATTTTAGCCCTGCATGCAAGTTAGTGCTTCTACACGACATTGTATGTATTAGTTTCGATACAGTACACACTGAAGGGATTCAAAGGCATTTGGAGCCTTAAATTTTGTACACCATGAAACATGACAATACACATACAAATCTGCTCTCATGGATAGCAGATTTGTACATGTATTATACCTGAGTCAGTATCTACTGTATGTATAGAAACTAATACAATGTCATGTAGAAGCACTATTAGTAAGTTAAACTTGCATGCAGGGCAAAAAGGCAATGTGATACTACACAGTACATGACTGCAGCTCTACATCACTCCTGCCGTATGCCTACCAATAGGAGTACCCATTCACACCTGCATGGCTGTGGGTGCATTATACACACAGCATGCCTGGATGCACATACTTGAGCACATGCACACACATGCACACACATGCACACTAGCTATTGAGATATAACTGTGTGTAATGAAGGACATACACATAATAGTAAAAGTGTCTATGTACATACATACACATGCATGTGCACAAATACACATGCATGTACACAAACACACATGCATGTGCACAAATACACATGTATGTGCACACACACACACACACACACACACACACACACACACACACACACACACACACACACACACACACAACTCACAGGGACAGAGCACAAATCAGAACAAGCCCCAGATCCTCCAGCACCGTCCAACGAGGTACTGATATTCCACTGATACATGCAGACACCCATGCATACGAATGCCTGAAGAACAAAAGAGAAATGGTGTTCAATTTTATATTAATATCCAGACACTCATTACATTCAAACGCATTGTACGCGTGTTTGGTTGTACCATAGATCTACTCTAACCTACGCAACCGGTTAGAGTATCTATGGTTGTACTAGGCGAATACAAATAGAACCTAAAACAATAGTTTGCATGCATGGAGACTCCGGGTCGTACACCAACCTCTGTCCACGTGTCATTGTTGCAGAGCTGGCCTCTGCTCTCCTCGTACACATCCACCAACTCGTTGCGACCCATCGTCAACTGCACGGATGAAGGGAGGAAAGTGTGTTAGCTCGGGGTACCAAGAACCGCACCTCAAAGAAGGGCAAATAGCAGATTAAAATGTACTAACGTTTGAAAAACAAAAGCTGTAGCATCTCTCCACGCCCACAACGTCCTCCGATAGTTTTGAGTACGCATTGTGACCCGTCTCGACCGTCCCTCGCTCGCAGGCTCCATCAGTACAAGGCGAGGGCTCTATAATGCGAATTGGAAGGAAAAAGAGACCTTCCTGGTTCTGTGCCTGGATCGACACGAAGTAAACTCTAACGGTGAGTAAAATACCTACAAGACAAAGCATTTTCGAGCTCTGCAGGCGACGCGTTCAAAAGTGATCATTTTAGAAGAACGCATCGTTACGTAGACCACTGTACGGCATTCAACACATGATGCCCTGTTAGTGTGCTGGATAATTGGCGCAAGTCCTTGGATGATGACGACTTAATATATAGGCGCTTTGTTTTTAGAAGTAAAGTCTTTGATAGGGCAGACCATTCTATCCTGTTGATGAAGCTACGTTGTTGTGGTACAGACGTTTTCAGGTTTCTTGTCTGGAACAATCAGCTTTTAGCATAGAGTACGCGCTGGTATTTTATGGGAAGGCAGGAATTATGGGACACTTACACCAATTTTGAAACTTGTCCTCTTCGAACATTGATTGATATCTAGGGATCACGCGACACACTACAGAAAAATCGGCGAAGTTTGGCGCGTCCATTTTTTCCTACGGATGCGTGACAAAATTTTCCGGGGAAAAGCCTCCACATTGTTGTAAGTCCGACACGTCTTCTATGAAGGTAGGTCGATCGTTGCTGCTGTATCATTAATTTTGATATTCCATAGTCTACTAAATGTTTTCATACAAAAAGAGGCGCTTAGGTAAACTATATTAGCGACTTCTACTTTCCTTTAGTTTCTAGGTATTACCAATGGCCACTAAAGGTCCTGGAAAAAAAAGCGAAAACAGTGGAGTCAAGAAAGTATGACAGCAGCTGTAGGTGCTGTCAACAAAGAATACAGTTCTTTGTGGGCAGCGTCTAGGCTATATAATGTACCCATTGAAACTGAAAGGAGAGGGAGTGGTCAGGTAGATATCGAATGTGGACCAGGACCACCAACAGTTTTAAGCAAGGATGAAGAGAGTCGTTTGGAAGAGTATTGCATTGAGATGGCTGATAGAGGATTCGGTCTTAGTAGAGAGGATGTGATGCAGTTTACATATCAAATTGCAGAGAAAATGAAGAAACCTCACCCATTCCAGAATAACATGGCTGGACGTGGCTGGTATGAAGGTTTTTAAAATCGTCATCCACATCTCCCTCTTTGCTCTTCTCAGCCTATGTCATGCTGCAGAGCAATGTGTTTGAACAAAGATGTCATTGCAGATTTTTTGCCAAGTTGGGAGCTCTGTGTGGGCGATTGAATTTGTTCACAAAACCTATGCAAATATACAATGTTGACGAAACAGGTGTCAATATTGCTCATACACCGGGAAAGGTTCTCACTGAATTATCACGAAAACATATGTATTCGTTGACATCAGCTGAAAGAGGAAGGACACATACGGTTATTAATTGTATTAATGCAAGTGGGTCTGTACTGTATACCACCTATGCTAATCTACCCTCGTAAGAAGCCTGTTCCTAGCTGTACCATACCAAGAAGGAGCCCCTGCTGGCTCAGTGTTTAGAACCTCTGAAAATGGGTGGATTAATGGTGAGCTGTATTTGGAATGGCTGAAATTTTTTATTGACCATATCCCACCTGTTCGACCAGTTCTGGTAATCCAAGATGGTCATGCCTCAATTGATCTTATCAAGTTGCCCGCAGAAATTACGTCTACCTTCTATGCTTACCAGCCCATACAACACACATTTTACAACCTTTTGGATGTTTCCATTTTTAAATCCTTCAAATCAAATTTCCACAAGGCCTGCAAGCAATACACAGGAAAAAACCAGGACGAGTTGTCACTGTAGAAGCCTTGGCATCCCTCATAGGAGAGGCATGGTCACAAGCCTTAACGCCAATCAACGTAATGAGTGGTTTTCGTAAATGTGGAATATACCCACTGAATCCTGGCCAGATTGATGACAGGCAATTGGCACCGTCCAAAGTGTTCAGTGAATCTGCTGAAGGATTAATTGGAGAAACAAAGTAACACTATCCAATTTACAGAGAAAGAGGAGACCCTATATCAAAAACGTTTCCAAGAAGGGTATGATGTTCCTGACCCGAAGTATGAAGCGTGGATGTCACTGAACCCTCCTACATCATGTACAAAGTCATCTGATGTCGGTCCTATTGCTAATCTCGAGTCACTACCAAGTAGCACTAGTAGGTCCACATCTGACATGCTTAGTGACATTCTGCCACTCCCTGTACCTCAACAACGATCATGCATCCAAAAGGAAAAAGGTCAGCATAAACAGTAAAGCTATATACATAACTGATTAAGAAATTCTTGATGGACTGAAAACCAAAGAGAATTAAAGAGAAAGCTGAGGCAGAGGCAAAGAAAGAACAAAGAAAAGCAGAGAAAAAGAAGACATTGAGGGAAAAGATAAAGAAACAGAAGACGAGAAAAGAGAATAAGAAGCAAACAACTAAGAAGACTAGTATGGAGAAAACCTCAAGGAAAGCCAGTCATACAACAGGACCTGGTGTTGAAAGTTTGTGATTACAATATTATGTATACCTGTTAACAAATAATGTGGAAACTACGTATGTTCAAAATGATATGATATAAACTTTACACAATTGTAGAAAGCTTGAGAGTTAGGTGTTTGCAAATTTCACAATTGATCGATGCAAAAATTGACGAGGACTGATACAAAATTGATGGGAATTGACACAAAATTGATGAGGATTGATGCAAAATTGATGAGGATTGATACAAAATTGATGGGGATTGATACACAAAAAGGCTTGTCATGAAGCAATTGATGAGAGAATGTCTCCGAAAATTATAAAATTATCATTGAAAATTACCTCTTGTACAATCATGAAAAACAATACTTTTTCACTGAATATTGGTAGCGGGGGCTACAGATGGGATGTGATCGCTGGTGATACTGTTTTGATCGGAATCAGATTCATTGACTGCCTTCTCTGCTTCTCTGACCTGTCCATTACCAGCTGACCTCTCTCTGTCCAATTGTCTCTTCTCCTGCAGCTTATCCAAATGTGGATCTTGGTTGCCAGGGTTACCGTGTGCAAATTGATCAGAGAGGGACTCCTTACGATCTCCATTGCTCCCTCCTTCAGTGGATTCAGAAGTGTTCCTGATGGACTCCATTGTAGTGCAGGGTAGCATGCTGGCGGCGTCCACTTTGATGTAGGTAAGATTGTCGTTCTCCGAGTTGTTGACTAGTGTTTCAAAGCGAGCCACAAGATCGGCGAAGGTGGGTCTTCTACTTGGATGCTGGTTCCAACATTCCAGCATGATCTCATATCTGGGACACAGTAGGGATGGAGGAAGAAACAGTATATTATGCAATCAAACAAGAGATTGCACAACAAGCTACAAATATTCTGCAATCACAGGATATTGCATAATGTGCTCTTGTAATGAAGCAATATCCTTGAATCATTATGCAATAAGCGTCATGCCTGGAGTACGGGTGACCAATAAGAGGCCTGTGACAAGGGACCAGTCTTTGCTCAAGCCTGGCAAAGTGGCTTATATTGTCAACACCTTGATGTGTGAAGTGTACTTGGATATGAGTACTGTACATCACACACGCACCACATCGTGTGGAACTGTAAACGATGTGTCCGGCATGCGACAGCACACACACACACACACACACACACACACACACACACACACACACACACACACACACACACAACAGAAGTACAGATCAAGCCACATCCACAGCGCATGACAAGACCTTTGATCCATGCACACTCACATTTCATCAGAACAGTTGGGAGGTTGCTGCATGCGGTATCCTTGACACAGACGATGGAGAAGGGCCTTTTTCCCGATATCAGAGTACGGATGGCCACCTATGTTAAGAGGGCACACACAGTGATGGTTATGGTCCACACCCACATACACACACACAGACACACACACACACACACACACACACGTACACATACTGTACACACACACACACACACACACACACACACACACACACACACACACACACATACACACACAGGTACACACAGCGAACACAGAACTTCACAAAGAAGAACCGCAGTCAAAGAGAATAGAGAACAGACATTACAACACTCACACTCACCCAATGTTGCTATCTCCCAAAGCACAATGCCAAATGCCCACCTGCACACATGGAAATACGGAACATACGTACATAGCACTACTACTGTGCATGTGTGCTCAATGGTTTGAAGATTTATAAACTTAATATGCACACAAACGTGAAAGACACACACACACACACACACACACACACACACACACACACACAGCACAATTAATCTATGTGCACACATGCACACACACAAGCACTCACACACACACACACACACACACACACACACAAACACACATGTGTACACATGTAATTTCATTAAAAACCTTACATTGTGATGACATCACAACTACATCACTACAGTTGTCATGGTTACAACATACAAACACTCACACATCACTCTTAGTGGTGTAGACCCTGTCTGTGATGGATTCAATGGCCATCCACCTGACTGGCAGACGCCCGTCCGTGGTCTTGATGTAGAAGTAGTTCTCCCTGGCCAGACCGAAGTCAGATATCTTCACGGTCTTGTTCTCCCCAACCAGTATGTTCCTGCAGGCCAGATCTCTGTGGACTATCCCCTGACTGGCCAGGTATGCCTGTGTACGTACATATGATAAGATACACATGATATATACACACAATACATTGCATAGAATCTTGCAAAAATATCTCTTGCATACAATTTTACTGTATGTACAGTACATTACAACATTTTAACCAATTGCCATTTTTGGCAATTGGTTAAAAAACGGAAACAAATTTGGAAAACAAACCAAAAAATCATGTGTTCTAATTTCTATGAATCTGAAAGCTCAGTGCACGTATAGTCTCGAGCCCAGCCCCACTTACACCCGTTATTTTATTCGGGTGGGCAGAAGTGGGGCTGGGAACGAGACTACAGTGCATGTCACCAACAATTCAATCATACAGAATAAGAGCCCAAGGGGCTCTTAACCACTCACCATTCCAGATGCGATCTGGTTGGCAAATGAGATGAGGTCCTGACTAGTTAAGGTTGCTAAAACCTCCCAATGCTGTTCAGAAGGGGCAACGGCAGCTCCTCCTCTGCCTCCAGGTCTGAGGACAGAAATGTAACGACCGTTGTCAATGCTCTGTGATCTCTCTCCAGCAGAACGTTTCTTCAGATGATCAGGTGCGCTCTCCTCCTTTGGGGGCTGTGTGTTCACGTAGCTGCAGGACCCGTCGGGTGAGTTAGGAGCCATGGATGTATCCTCCTCTTTTGCTGTGAGCTGGCCTTCTCCTACACTCTCCTCCTTCGGGGGCTGTAGGACCATAGGGCAGAGGCCGTAGCTGCAGGACCTGTCAGGTGAGTTGGGACCCATGGTTGTACCATCCCCTTTTGCTGTAAGCAGGCCTCCTCCTCTGGTTGACTGCGTATACACATAGCCACCCACAGTTTTATCCGAGTATGGCTGTTCACCAATCGGCAGTGTGTATCCATGGCTCTGGAGTAGGGGTAGGTGGTAAGAGAGGGTCAGAGTTCCGATTCAATACTTTAAGTGGAAATCTGACAATTTCAACTCAATATCTTAGAACATGTGTGCAAGAGTGACCCATTGCTACCATGCATACTAGCATGTAGATGAACACATACACACACATACAGTACATACAGTACACAGTGAATGCATGCATGTATGAAATACACACTCATATGCACACACTCACGCACGCAAGCACACACGCACACACACGTGCACACGCACACACACACACACACCAGGGGCGGATCCAGACATTTTTCAAGGAGGGTTCAGCTCTGCATAGCACTAGATAGATATTGTTCATTAATTCCCTAACCAGCAACTTAATGTATCAAAATTTTAATAACAAATGGCCCACATCTGTAAATCGAGCGTTTTCTTCTAAATGAACACTTACGGTTGTAGATGGAGTTAGATGACATGCAGAAATAGCTAAATAACCGTGTTTGATAGGCTTTCACGAAGCTGGACCTGGCTCCCTTGTGAAAATTGCTGGTTTTTCTGAATTTTCAGTGTTAATTTGCTTCAAAAGAGTGCTACTGTCACACGTTCCGCCTTGCTCCTCAGGTGTGCTTAATTCTTTTACACTTAAAAAACGTTATCTTTGTATTCCCAACCGCTATTGATCCACGCGCGCGTATGAGGCCTGTACTGGTTGTAGGTGACGTCATCACGATATGGCGGTGAGAAGGGTGTGATTACAGGGAGCTACGTATAAGTATTAAGAGGGATGAAATTAGCTTCTATTTGCTGCAGAGACCTATTCTATCATTATTCTAGCCCTAGTGGGGGAAAGGCATGTGCTTCACAGCATTCTCTAAATATGGACTATTGATATATAATACTTTTGGTAGTAAAATGGTTACATATTATATATTGTAGGAATTTAAAGTTTCTGCTGAAAGGGGGGGGGGTTCACCTGAACCCCCTGAACCCCCCTGAGATCCGCCCCTGCACACACACACACACACACACACACACACACACACACACACACACACACACACACACACACACATACACACATACACACACACACACACACACACACACACACACACACACAACACACACACACACATGCACACACACACACACACAATGTATATAGTGGAGCCCCTCTAATCGGGACCCCTGAATTGCAGAGACCCTTCTAATACAGTGCATGTGGACACATGCCACTGGAACAAAATGATTCATTATGTTTTGTGATAGTTTGCCATAGTACATCTTCAGCCCCTGATACGAGGACACCTCAATAGTCAGGACGCTCCTTTCTGGTCCCAAGGTGTCCGGAATAGTGGGTTTCTACTCACACCGTATACATAGTACACCTTCAGTACACATAGTACACCTTCAGTATACATAGTACACCATTACTATATATACATAGTACACCATCAGTATACATAGTACACCTTCAGTATACATAGTACACTGTATACATATTGCATGTATAGTACACAGAGCACATGTGGACACTCACGGGTGCACGACTGGCCCTCAAGAAGGAGAGCAGATCTCCATTCGACACCAGTTCCAGCACAAGGGCAAGCGGTTCCTTTTGAGTGCAGCATCCGACCATGTTAACAATGTGGGGGCACCTCTCGACGGCTATCTTCTTCATTGTTGCGATCTCCTTCAGAAAATCTTGTTTCAGTTCTCCTGGAACATCGCCTAAGGAGGGGAGGAGAAGTGGATGGGAGTATGTAGACAGAAAAGAAATGAAACTGAAGAATAGACATGCAAAACAAGTGAGCAGATTTAATGTCACACACTACACAAGACGTACTTCTGATTAGCTTTATGGCAACTTTGACAGGTCCCGTAGCAGACACAAACTGGGATCGTTCTGCGGAGTCGTTCACATATCCCTTGTACACCTCACCGAATTTACCCTCCCCCAAGAAGTTCTCCATGATGATATCTGTTGGGGATACCTCCCACTCGTCCATAGGAGACAACAATCCATCTCCATCCACTTCCACCTCATACGGGTTAACTTCCTGCTCTTCAGCAGTCCAAAGGTACATGTGTGATTCCTACACGAGGTGAGCGGCATCATATGTGATAGTGTGTGTACAGTAGGACCTCTACTAGTGTGTGTGCGGTAGGACCTACTGGTGTGTGTACAGTAGGACCTCTACTAGTGTGTGTACAGTAGGACCTCTACTAGTGTGTGTACAGTAGGACCTCTACTAGTGTGTGTACAGTAGGACCTCTACTAGTTTGTGTACAGTAGGACCTCTACTGGTGTGTGTACAGTAGGACCTCTACTAGTGTGTGTGCGGTAGGACCTACTGGTGTGTGTACAGTAGGACCTCTACTAGTGTGTGTACAGTAGGACCTCTACTAGTGTGTGTACAGTAGGACCTCTACTAGTGTGTGTACAGTAGGACCTCTACTAGTGTGTGTACAGTAGGACCTCTACTAGTTTGTGTACAGTAGGACCTCTACTGGTGTGTGTACAGTAGGACCTCTACTAGTGTGTGTGCGGTAGGACCTACTGGTGTGTGTGCAGTAGGACCTCTACTAGTGTGTGTACAGTAGGACCTCTACTAGTGTGTGTACAGTAGGACCTCTACTAGTGTGTGTACAGTAGGACCTCTACTAGTGTGCGTACGGTAGGACCTACTGTACAATACAATTGAGAAATTTTCACGACCAATAATATTTGCGATTTTTGCAAATTTCTTTGTTGCGAATATTCCTGCACACGTTTCAAAGTGTAGGTATAGACAATGTATGGTGAGACTTGTGAAATTTTTAGGGTGAAATTTTTCTGCCTACCAGATATGGCGCCAATTTGCGTAATTTACTGTTCGTGAATATTTTTCGATTTAGGGTATTGAAATCCTGCACACATACTGTATATATAGTACATACATGCATGCATGCACACACACACACACACACACACACACACACACACGCGCGCGCGCGCACACACACACACACACATGCACACACACACACACACACACGCATACACACACACACACACACACACATACACACACACACACACACACACACACACACACACACACACACACACACACACACACATACAAACACACACACATATCCAGACACACCACCACACCTGAATAGTCTCCATTTTGTTCTTCCTATAGGAGCAGTAGCAGAATGCTATGATGAGACCTGCTATTATGATGATCAGCAAAGGAATCACTATTAGCAGAGCAACACCATAGGCTGGGAATCCCTCAGGATCTGAACATAGAAACGGGATAGGAAGGATATAGCATTCTCTCTCTCTCAGTGTGTGTGTGTGTGTGTGTGTGTGTGTGTGTGTGTGTGTGTGTGTGTGTGTGTGTGTGTGTGTGTGTGTGTGTGTGTGTGTGTGTGTGTGAGTGTGTGTGTGTGTGTGTGTGTGTGTGTGTGTGTGTGTGTGTGTGCAAGGCCTACACTTATTCATACACACTCACCTGCTGGAGGAGGTGGTGAAGGTATGGGCAAGGTTACTGAAGCTCTTGTTCCTTTGGGACCAAGGTTCGATACAGCATACACCTACAGTACAACACAGTTCACTCACAGACCTGCAAACATCGTCAGGAAACAGTGATCAAAATCACATCTGTTCATGACATTGTGAATGTTTCATTGTAAGGTTGTCTGCACATTCTAATCAGGTGACTTTCATATGCAAGTCACCTGACAAAGTAGTCCTTCTCCACTCACTGTTACTCAGTGAGCACACCATGTGACCATCAGACAGTTGTCACCTGACTATCATGTCATTGTCAGATGGTTGTCATGTGACTGTCATGTGACTGTCACACAGTTGTTACATGAACCCCACATGATCTGATTTGACTATGTACAGTGGGAACTTACAGAATAAATGTAAGCATCGCTGGTCAATAGATCAAACTCTGCAAAGGCCTTCAACAATTCTCGTGGATCATTTGTGATGGTCTAAAAGAAGTTGGAAAAACAAGCAAGTGAATAACATGTGCACTGAACTCTATATACTGGAATTGGTACATTGCAATGGGCACAAACACAACTCAGGTATCAGGTATCTGGTATGCTCCTGGGGAGCTGTTAGCCAGGGGCCACTCTACCCAGCACCCAGAAGACAAAACATCATACATAAGTGAAAACAGGAGACTAAAAAATGGGATATGGTTCAAAATAAAATATTATAAAATAAAATGGAAATTGAAATTGTAGCAGATTCTGAAGTAGAAAGCATTATTGTGTTCAATAATCATGCAAATCATTCAATAGCGTATTAATAGGAAAAGAGTTGTTCTCCAATAATGAGAGAAGGTCTTGAAGTCTTTGGTTTCATGAATATGAGATGGGAGTGATCTCCACAAAGCAGAACCCGCATAGCTGAATGGTTTTTGTCCGAAAGAAGTTCTTACCGGAGGAAGGTTAATCTGTAGGGTTGAGGCTGACTGAGTGAGGTAGTGTGAAGTTGGAAATGAGAATATCTGGGAGAGATATGTAGGAGAATGTGAGGATAGACACTTGAACATCACAATGGAAAGGTGGAGTTTTCTCCTTGAAGCTAGGGTAGGTAAGCCAAGTTCTCTACAAGTAGCAAAAGCAAACTACTGTCTACGCCTACGAAGAACTGTGCTGCAGCCAAAGTTAAAAAGGGTTTCGAGACGATGAGCTTCTTGCTTTGTACAACCAGACCAGACAATGTCACAGTAGTCGAACAGGGAAGGATGTAGGACTTGAGAAATAGGAGCAAAAAAGACCGGGGAAGAAACCAAGATAGTTGACGAAGCAGATTTAGATGACAAGTGACCTTGTTACAAACCATGTTGATATGGTCGACCATGTTGATATGATATGATAAGGA
This sequence comes from Halisarca cf. caerulea, assembly GCA_963170055.1. NCBI lineage: Eukaryota > Metazoa > Porifera > Demospongiae > Chondrillida > Halisarcidae > Halisarca > Halisarca cf. caerulea. The sequence continues at coordinate 4,908,529 of CAUJGJ010000313.1, read as the reverse complement.
TGAGAAATGGAGGCATTCACCTGAAGAAGAATAGGTAGATGATCAGAGAACGAAGTGTTAAGGACAAGTGCTTTTTGAATAGGAATGTCTGGAGTGGTGAGGAAGAGATCCAAGATGGAAGCCGAAGCAGTGGTATGGTTGTAACGAGTTGGTGCAGATATGGACTGGGTGAGAGAGTGGGATGAAATGAATTGTTGAAAGGTTCTGGACAATGAACTACTGGAATCACTCATGTCAATATTGAAGTCACCACAGGCTATTAGATACTTAAATCCTATTTAACATCATAGCTTCTATGTTGTCACATACATCATGTACACTTTGGGAAGGAGCACCAGGAGGACGAAGAAAACAACCAACAGCAAGAGAAGGATGGAAGCAATTATTTTTCACAGATGTCCACAGAAATTCAACACCAGAGGGAGAAGTACCATTACTCAGGAAAGAACAAGGCAAGCAATGAAGACAATACACAGCAACACCACCACCATTACGATTATGATCAGAACAAAAAACGTAACCTGAAAGATAAATCTGTTCATCAGTAACTGAGCTATCCAACCAGGTTTCTGAAACAGCCAAGATGTGCGGGTGTTCAGTAGACACAAGGAAGGCTACGTCTTTAAAGTGTCGAAGGAGGCTGCGGGCATTGACATGGATGGTCGTCAGCGGACTTTTTTAGTTATTCTTGTTTCTGGCAGTAGGGTCGGGATCAAGGATTTCTTTCTACATGCATCACCACAGCATAACAAAAGGATGTTCTTGCCATGGGTTAACCTTCTAAACAGACCGAGTTGCCAGTGAAGTTTCTTCAAGCAAGCTTGAAGGTGCGAAGAAACGTTGCGGGCTGCATAGTGGGGCACCAGGGATTGACAAAGTTTCGATGGGTCACTTAACACAATCTTTAAACGGTGTAGCGAGGATTTATGCTCAGACAAGCACAGTAAAAAGGAAAATAAAGCAAAACCTAAGAGCACTTTTAACACAACAATACTGGGATCTGCCATTTTTTCATCCAACTATTGTACATATGCTGAAAACATGGACAGAATGGACTACATAGGCAGCCAGTGTCCAGTGAGGATACTTCCTCTGTTTTTTTTCCACTCATGCATAAATACACTCAAGCACACATGTACGCACACACACGTACATGCACACACACTCACACACACACACACACACACACACACACACACACACACCTCTATACACATGCAAACACACACACACACACACATACACACATGCAGATTTCCGGAGTAGACAGTGGATATATTCTCAGTGGACACCACAATCTCATAGCGTACAATCTCCCCTTCTGGCATGGATGGAGGGCGCCAGGTGATGCTGGCCGTCATTCTACCAGTGTTCAAGTCAGCATTCTGCACTACAGTCAGGTTTCTCACTGGGGACGGTTTCAACACTGTTGGAGGTTTAGAACACACATTCACTTTTAAAGCTTGTCTGATTGCAAATATGTGCCACACACCTTGTACTGGTTTACATGTGAACACACAGTAGATTACGGTACACATGACTGCATGTGTGTGTGTGTGTGTGTGTGTGTGTGTGTGTGTGTGTGTGTGTGTGTGTGTGTGTGTGTGTGTATGTGTGTGCTTAGATACTCTTAGACTAACCAATGTAGGTTAGAGTATCTATGGTGGTGTGAGTGTGTATGTATGTGTGTGTGTGTTTGTGTGTGTGTGTGCATTTGTGTGTGTGCATGTGTATGCGTGTAAAAATATTTTAATATCAGTGTTCTCGCCAGCACTTCTAAGCAGGGTGGGCCACCCTGCTTAATTTTTGGCTTAGACCATTTTTTGTACTTAAAGTCCATTCTTTCTTTGTTGAGATGCTCCGAGTGGATAGGTAAGGTATGACTGACACTGTTCATATTGATCAAAAATGATTCTCATTCTCTCTTTTAGGAAGAGCTCACATGTGGGTGCCATCATGTGGGTGAATGCAGTGGAGTTATGCGATATAAATTCATCCTAGTTGATACTGAACCGGCAGAGATTACAAAACCTAATCCCAACCCTAACACTCAGTACATTCCCCATGTACCCAGCAAAAGAGGGGTATAACTACTATGTATCCCACTTGAAAGAAGGATTTTGCTCACAGAGAAGGTACTTCGGTGTTTACTTCAAACCAAACGACGATTATTAGCTTTACAACTTTCCATTTCAGTGACGAACCTTGCGTCTACGCCGTATACTGGATACATATACGCTGCAAATGTGAAGAGAACACTTTTAACTTAATACAAGAGAAGACAGCTTCGAGGAACTACGAAAATACTATACCATGAAAACAAAGCTTACTAGTCTAGGAGCACATGTTCCTTTCTAAACGTTTCACTTCAGTCTTCATCCCTGATGGTCATCGTCGAAGGTTGGAAAAATTCGTGATTGCTCAGTTGGGAGGACTATAGCTCTCCTAAAAGACTGCAAAAGCCGCAATGGGGTCTGAAACGATGTGTAAATGGAAACATTCCTTAAAAAATGTACAACGCGAACTTCTTCGTAGGCTTAGTACACATTGTACGTACAGCAGATGTGCTGCTGTTGCATCATCCTGTTGACAAGGCAGTTATCAATTATCGTCACTTAAAAACTGGGGTATATGAATTGGGGTCATTGATATACCCCGGCATATCGCGAATTTACCCAAGGCGGTCTCTTTGAAGATAATAGATACCGCTCATGCAGTGGGATACATACATACATACATATATATATATATATACATATACATATACATATATACATATATATATATATAACACATACACACATGCACACATAATGTACACTTGTTTAGTATACAGTGTGAACAAGATATGATGCTAGATGTGTACATGTGTCTCGTACCTTTTGTGCACACACACACACACAGTGTATGTGATGTATGTTGTCATCACAATAATATGTACAGTTATACATGCATGCACACAAACACAAACACACAAACACACACACACACATACATACACAAACACACACACGCACACACGCATGCACGCGCACACGTACGCACGCGCACACGCACGCACGCACGCACGCATGCACGAACACACACACACACACAGACTTACAAGGAATATCAGTAAACACAGCATCTATACTTGTAGTAGTAGTGACGTTTCCAATCTTCCTCTGCATTGCGAACTGACATGGAAATAAAACCAAATATCACTGTAAGGCACATCTGCTGTGTACATATGGCATTGTGTTTTGTTAGTGGAAGCATTCTTAGTATGTATGCAGTACACAGTATATGGTCAAAGACGTGGATCACACCCAACAATGTACGTATACTACAAAGCACCCCTCAAATAATGCATGTACGTAAACACACACACAACTTATTACTGAATGTTACTTGTTGCCCACAGAGTGTCAGATTATCAAGGTCCCACTGTGTACTGAATGTTAGTTGTTGTCCACAGAGTGTCAGATTATCAAGGCTCTGCTAAGTCAGCTGTAGCTCACCTGTACTTGAGTTCTCTCGGTAAAAGCAGCAGGATTGTACGGCTTGACTTTGGCTCTTGTTAAGGTGTACTCAGTCCTGCTGACCTGTAGCAGCATCAGACAACGGACCTCAGTACAAGTCTGCTATACATCCAACACTCAATGGGAGTTTTTGAGCTAAAAAATCGTGGGGGCTGCCACCCACACACTCAAATCACTTGAAAAGCATTGAGGAGTAAGTGCACAGCTGAACACAATGGTTTGTAAAATTTGACTTAAAATGTTTTGAAAACAAATGCTAACACATTCTTGTATAAATTCCTACTTTATATATGTTATATAAGTATATATATATATATATATATATATATATATATATATATATATATATATATATATAATATATGTATATATACTGGGTATTATTGGAGGAGCAATACATGAGCATATACACACTGACTCCACTGTAAACCGTTAATCATTAAAAGATTGCGCGTAAAAAAGATTGCCATTGCAAGTTAAATTTCCATTGCACAATGTGTTCTGACACAAGTTATAAATTTTAGTTCCTTCTTACTATAGACGGAATCTGCAAATTTGCAATGCTTTAAGTACAATGTATTTGGAATAGTACCAGTTGCATGCAATCTACCACACATGCAATCTTTTCATGACTGACAGTATTTGTGTGTGTGTGTGTGTGTGTGTGTGTGGCTGAGCCGAGCATACATCACATGTGCCTACCTGCAGAGTCCCACGAAACCACACACTCAAGGAGAAAGGGACATCTGGTTTCGTAATGAACATGATCAAGCCTGAAAAGTCAGCAAACATCTTCCAGTGAGCACTGAAGGTTCCCGCCACGTCGGCCAGACCTGATGTATGGTTTCTCCTCACTTCAACACTGATGCTGTAGTCAGGCGGTACAGGAGGTTCTGTGTGAAGAAGATATAATATGCATGCAGGGCCGCATTTAGGGGGGGGCGGGGGGGGGGCATTTGCCCCCCCCTTGGAGATCTGTTGCCCCCCTTGCAGATCTGCTTTCTCCCAAAACTTGTATCTCAACATATACACTAAGGGTTCCTGAAAGGTAGAATTTGTTGGAAAATGGATAAAAAACAAGCTTTTATGCCATAATTTTGAACATTTTTCTCAAGACCACTGTCACCAATCCCTTAACCCCCTTGAATTGTACATAATTAGCATTGTTACCTACTGTATAATACCCCCTCCCCCACATAGCATTGCTACCTATAATACCCCCCCCCCCGGTCTCTGTACACCTATAAACTCCCATATTGCGGTGCCCCCCCTAAGATTTCAGGAAGCTCAATTTGCCCCCCCTAGCCGCGAATCCTGTATGCAGCCCTGGCATGTGACTCTCCCTGTATGCTTGAGTGTGCATGCATGCACATGTGTATATGAGGAAGGGCATGAGTGAATGTGTACAGTGTACGTGTGCACATGTGAGCATGTATGATTGCACGCATGCGCATATGCATGTGCTTGTGTGTGTGTGTGTGTGTGTGTGTGTGTGTGTGTGTGTGTGTGTGTGTGTGTGTGTGTGTGTGTGTGTGTGTGTGTGTGTGTGTGTGTGTGTGTGTGTATGTGCAGCAATGTGTATATACTATAACTAACACACACACACCCATACACCCACACCCACATATACACACACATCAGCAATACAAACACTGGTTGGGAGTGTACTCATGCTATAAGCATAGACGTACCCTGAATATTAATGTCCAACGTTGTCTTTGGCAACACGTCTTCCGTATATGGCTCAAACAGGCTCCCATTAGGCACTGCGTATACCTGTAATGGTGTTGGGAGATACACACACAGTTAAAACAGGCTATACTAGTCACTGTTTGGAGCAGACACCTGTCTAGGGCGATCAATACTGTACTGTGAGTACTATATGTACCATGTGTGTGTGTGTGTGTGGGGGGGGGGGGGGGGGGGGGGCATGCGTGCGTACGTGCATGTGTGTACCCACTTCTTACCTTCAGAAGATACCGACATTCGATGAAAGACCTGCTACTCAGTGAGCCTGGTTCTCCATGATC
>CAUJGJ010000313.1:4895478-4897978 GCA_963170055.1 Halisarca cf. caerulea | reverse complement strand
GTGTGTGTGTGTGTGTGTGTGTGTGTGTGTGCATGTGTGTGTACCTCTCATCTTACCTAATGACTGAGATCTCACTGGAAAGCTGCCATTGACCAAATCACACATTCGAGGACACACGTCTGCTCTGCATGCTGGGAGACAGGAGGAGGAGCTTCCAAGAGACCGTTCACACACTCCATTGTCCTGCACATGTGTGGGATATGGCACATGACATGAAATTTGGTGTTATGTACATGTACATACTCAATACACATACACCATATGATTGCTACATGCAGTATGCAATCACACACACACCGACACACACACACACACACACACACACACACACACACACACACACACACACACACACAAGGACCATATTTAGCAATAGGGAATAGGGTATTCTTATTTAACCTGGGGAACCTTCAGCCAGAGGGTACTGTAAGTGGCACCCAGTGAAGAAAAGGGATAAAAGGCAAAAAAACAAAAACAACAAAGGCTTAGGGGGTGTACAAAAATTCAACAAAAAGAGTTCGAGGTTTGTATTATGATGAAATGACAATAGAATGAATAGATGAGCAAAAATTATAAATTTAGTGAGAGAGACATTAATGAATGGAAATAATTTCACTCTGTAATGAGATATGATCATTGGTGCATGAGTATGAGAATAGTATCTGATTGATGATATGTACAAAATCATATTGTCAATGAGTTATTCATTTAAAAAGTGATTTTCACATAGCTTTGTGAACACCCGAAAGTCCACACAGAATCGGATGTTATTTGGTTTAATTGTGAAGCAGAAGATGCTTGAGTATTATAATCATTGAGAGGCTGGTGTGGAAAAAAGGTTGTAAAGATAAGTAGGTGATTGTAGAGATATGCACTTGACAATGTCTAGCATTTAAGAGTTGAAGAAAGAGAGAACAAGAACGAAGAGAGACATAGGGAAGGGATGTAGCATAGATTGAGTATCTATGGATGTAGAAAGCTGGCTGCCTCATTGCTCACAGAAAACTAGTATACAGGACCTGGTACTGCAACAGTGAGCTCTCACTATACAGGACCTGGTACTGCAACAGTGAGCTCTCAGAAATCATGTGCCATGTAATATTGCATTGCATTTTAGCCCTGCATGCAAGTTAGTGCTTCTGCACGACATTGTATTAGGTTCGATACAGTACACACTGAAGTGAGTCAAAGGCATTTGGAGCCTTAAATTTTGTACATAACGATAGCAGATTTGTATGTGTATTATGCCTGAGTCAGTATGTACTGTATGTATACAAACTAAATTATTATACAATGTCATGTAGAAGCACTAAGTTAAACTTGCATGCAGGGCAAAAAGGCAATGCAATACTACATAGTACATGACTGGAGCTCTACATCACTCCTGCCGTATGCCTACCAATAGGAGTACCCATTTACACCTGCACGGCTGTGGGTGTATTTTACACACAGCATGTCTGGATGCACATACTTAAGCGCATGCACACACATGCACATTAGCTTTGAGATATAACTGTGTATAATGAAGGACATACACATAATAGTAAAAGTGTCTATGTACATACATACACATGCATGTGCACAAATACACATGCATGTGCACAAATACATATGCATGTACACACACACACACACACACACACACACACACACACACACACACACACACACACACAACTCACAGGGACAGAGCACAAAGCAAAACAAGCCCCAGATCCTCCAGCATCGTCCAACGAGGTACTGATATTCCACTGATACATGCAGACACCCATGCACACGAATGCCTGAAGAACAAAAGAGAAATGGTGCTCCATTTTATATTAATATCCAGACACTCATTACATTCAATCGCATTGTACGCGTGTTTGGTTGTACTAGGCGAATACAAATAGAACCTAAAACAATAGTTTGCATGCATGGAGACTCCGGGTCGTACACCAACCTCTGTCCACGTGTCATTGTTGCAGAGCTGGCCTCTGCTCTCCTCGTACACATCCACCAACTCGCTGCGACCCACCGTCAACTGCACGGATGAAGAGAGGAAAGTGTGTTAGCTCGGGGTACCAAGAACCGCATCTAAAGAAGGGCAGGTAGCAGATTAAAATGTACTAACGTTTGAAAAACAAAAGCTGTAGCATCTCTCCACGCCCACAACGTCCTCCGATAGTCTTGAGTACGCATTGTGACCCGTCTCGACCGTCCCTCGCTCGCAGGCTCCATCAGTACAAGGCGAGGGCTCTGTGATGTTGTTAATTGGAAGGAAAAAGAGACCTTCCTGGTTCTGTGCCTGGATCGACACGAAGTAAACTCCAACGGTGAGTAAAATCCTTACAAGACAAGGCATTTTCGAGCTCTGCAGGCGACGTGTTTCAAAGTGATCATTATAAAAGAACGCATCGTTACGTACTGTTACGGCATTCAACACAGGATGCCTTGTTAGTGTGCTGGATAATTGGCGCAAGTCCTTGGATGATGATGACTTAATATACAGGCACTTTGT
>CAUJGJ010000313.1:4880478-4882978 GCA_963170055.1 Halisarca cf. caerulea | reverse complement strand
GCTGTTTATTTGTTATCAAAGTATTTCAAAGTATTTCAAAGGAATTTAAGTACCATCCATGAGTGTTTTGGAGGGTTTTCTTTCATTTTAAGCCAAACCAAAATCGTGACAGTGGACCTTTAACACATCAATGGTGCATTCAGAGAAAAGTTACTGCATTGTCACATGCATGTCACATAACAATACACCAAAATCACATGACCACATCATCCAAGTCACATGACTGTATCAGACAAGTCACATGACCATAGGAGTTAAGTCACATGACCACACCTCCCAAATTACATGACTGTATTTTCCAAATTGTATAACCATGGCTTCCAAGTCAGTTGACCAAAACATACAAGCTACATGGTCTCATGTTTTAAGAGCCCAGGGCACTTCTGTATGGCAGTGAGATGTAGTTGGATTAGGAGCCCAGGGTCCTACTATAGGGCAACACTCATAAGTTACTGTATGGTTGGCCCAGCAACGGGACATGTAGCATGTAGGTGAATTGATGCATGACTCTATACCAGCATCTGGTTGACACTATGTGATTGCTGATAACATGTACAAAGACAAATATACAAACACACATTCATTCATGCAAACATGTGCACAGACATGCGCGCGCGTGCACACATACACACACACACACACACACACACACACACACACACACACACACACACACACTTACACACACACACACACACACACACAAGCACATTCACAAACACACACACAAACACACACATGCGCACACATACACACACACACACACACACATACACACACACACACACACACACACACACACACACCACACACACACACACACACACACACACACACCACTCACCCCTACAAGATACTTAAGTGTATCTTTAGAAACTGAGAAGGTAGCGTCTGCATCATCCCCAGTAAGAACCAGACTTAGGTTTTCCTGCAAGTGCGGTAAATACAACATGAACACTAACCCCTGCTTCCTTGTCCACTGAGTGATACACAAAAATATGTAGAAACTGGTGTATACATGTATTTACATTTTGTTGATGGTAGTAGGAGGCAAATTTACAACTGACACATACACACAGTATGTACGTATGTGTGGGTGTATGGTCAGCTTTGATATCTCAAATTAGAAAATACAGGTACAAGAACTCAGCTAGGACAGCACAGTTTGGAGAGCACAATTTGGAGAGCACAGTTTGGGGAAGACGGCTTGGGGAAGACAGCTAGGAGAGCACAGTTTGGGAAAGACAGCTTGAAGAATGCAGCTTAGAGAAAACAGCTTAGAGAAGATAGCTCGGAGAAGACAGCTTGGAGAGGACAGCTCGGAGAAGACAATTAAATTGAAGGGTTGACACAGCTTGGAGAAGACAGCTTCGGGGAACAGCTTGGAGATGACAGCTTGGAAGACAATTTGAAGGGTCGACACAGCTTAGAGAAGACAGCTTGGAGAAGACAATTAAATTGAAGGGTTGACACAGCTTGGAGAAGACAGCTTCGGGGAACAGCTTGGAGATGACAGCTTGAAGAGCACAGCTTGGAGATGACAGCTCAGAGAAGACAGCTTGGAGAAGATAGCTCGGAGAAGACAGCTTGGAGAGGACAGCTCGGAGAAGACAGCTTGGAGAGGACACCTTTGGGGAGCAGCTTGGAGATGACAGCTTGAAGAGCACAGCTTGGAGAGGAAAGCTTGGGGAAGACAGCTTGGAGAGCACAGCTTGGAGAAGACAGCTTGGAGAAGACAGCTCGGAGAAGACAGCTCGGAGAAGACATAATTGTACAGTATATACATGTTGCCAATGCCAAGCATGCACCCACTGTCACCCACTGCAAAAGGCATCATTGCTTAGTATTGTGGAATACTGTATCACTCCATACGTTAGAATAATGTGAAAACAAAATGGCCGCCAACATACAGTACAAGGGCTCCATGAGTTACGCTAAAGTATCACAGACAGAATATATCACAGATGTCAGTTGCAACTGTGTAGTTTCTGCATGCAGTGATGTGCCCAATAATGGAAAATTGCAGGGCTACCTGTAAAACAACCCACCAAACCCAACAACATGAGAGATTGATAACAACTTGAGAACCCCATCTGAGGTGATTCCAATTGCACAGTGCAGGAATGCCTGGTGATCTTGCGGCTTGGTGGGAGCACAGCCAGTGGAACTGAAGAGAAACCTCACACACAACACTTCACGCCTCTGCCGGATGCACTGCTCAAGTACACACTGCCATGCATGTGTACACCAAGGCAGGTTATCTGATCTGTTATCTAACCAATCTCCAAGTATCACTTTCACTGGCAAATGGTAAAAAAGAAAAGCACCAAAAGTGCAGAACACCCTGATATAGTGAACCTTTTCAGCAGCCCTGATGGGGTCGGTATAGAGAGGCTTAACTGTACAAGTATATGTAGTCTATTGTGCTCAAGTTCAATCTTCAGAATCCATGAAATCACACTGCAGTTGATTCTTGGAAAGGAGAGACAGACAATAGTTT
>CAUJGJ010000313.1:4870478-4875478 GCA_963170055.1 Halisarca cf. caerulea | reverse complement strand
TATGTACCGTAGCAGATGTGCATCTTTTCCATGAATTTTCCAAGCAAAACTGAGTTTGTCCGATCCAGAATGATAGTGCTAGGACATTCGACCAAACACTATCTATACCTTAATTTCTAACACTGCGTGTAAGTCAGGAATATCTACATAACAACATTCAACAGATACCCAGTGTGTGTGTATGTACGGTGTACTGAGTCTCGTAGGCACTTTAATTTAGTGTTGTTTAACATTCAATGCTTTTGGACATTGGAGCCCATCAATGAAATTAACCATGTGAATAATCAGACTGGGCTCTTGTGTAATGAAAAACATTAATGTAAAAATCAGTAAAATCCTCGATCTGCAATCACCGTACAAAAATTCGAGGTCAGACGGTGCCTTTTCACCTCTACCAGGACTACATACAAGTAATACACAAAAACTAAGACATACAGATGTAGTGCAACATATTTTGATGCATATAATTCATGTGTGTGTGTGTGTGTGTGTGTTAATTATAGTAATGTGAATATTCATACCAGTAGACTAAAGCAAAGTGTACATTTGTGAACATGCAAAAAAACACAAAGTACATAGCCAACATGAACCTGCTTCCTATAAACAAGTTCGCACACTGCCAACACATCACAACACTGCTGCACTGAGTCACAACACCACTGGAGTTTTGCACCATGTACACTAGGTTTGGGTAATAATCGCGCATAAGAGGTGGCTGCCTGTCGCCCTCTCCTGTGAATTGGTATCAGTATTGCCCAACCCTAGTGCAGACAAAGACAGTTTGGAAGGGGTTCTGAATTACAGCGGGCTAGAATCAAGTATTTAGGGAGGTTTAACAACATTATACATGCAACCTCTATAATAATTAGGGATTACTAAAACCCATCGTCAAGTGATAATTACTGATGGATGTCATCATCAGTAGAATTGTCTCATCGATATAAACTGAGTGTCAGAATCATCAGGTGCTTGTAGGGTTCAGCAGCCCTGAGGAGATTCAGCTGGGAGTATCCAACTTCCCCCAACAGGAGCAATGTGTGCATGTATATGTGTGTGTGTGTGTGTGTGTGTTCTTGTGTACGTGTGTTGGGTGAATGGAGGAGGAAGTGCATGGGATGGGGAGAGTGAGTGTACGTAAGTGATATGTTATAACTTTGTGAGTAGTGAGTGAGTGTCTAAATGTGCATGAGAGAGTAATACAGTGGACCCCTCTAATCTGAACACCTTGGGACCAGAAAGGACTGTCGCAAAGTATGGAGAAATATTTGGCTCCATTGGCATTAGTACACAATAGAGGGGTGCCTGCTATTCAGGGGTCTGGATTAGTGGGGTCCCACTGTATAGTGAATGGGTGAGTGCGTGGGATGAGTACAAGTGTGCAAGTGTGAGTACAAGTGCACAAGTGAGTGTGAGTCAGTGCAAGTTTGTGTGTGTGTGTGTGTGTGTGTGTGCGTGTGTGTGTGTGTGTGTGTGTGTGTGCGCGTGTGTGTGTGTGTGTGTGTGTGTGTGTGTGAGTGTAACTGAGAACGAATGTAAGTGAGTGTGAACAAATATAAGTGAGTGAACGATTGTGTAAACATACGTGTGAGCGAGTGAGAGGTGACAGATTAGATGGAGCAATGAACTATGTACCTTAAAAGCATCCCAACAAGCCACAATAAATATATACTCACAGCAAGATAAGGTTAAAACCATATATCTCATTTAGGCTGATTGGTAGGGGTTCAGTGATGTCACTGATACAAGCATGGTCACCTGTGCGTATACCTGTGTAAGTACATGTACACACTTCTGTGTGTGTGTGTGTGTGTGTGTGTGTGTGTGTGTGTGTGTGTGTGTGTGTGTGTGTGTGTGTGTGTGTGTGTGTGTGTGTGTATGTGTGCATGCGTGTATGTGTGTGTATATGTGTATGCATGTATGTGTGTGTGTGTGTGTGTGTGTGTGTGCGTGTGTGTGTGTATGTGTGCATGCGTGTATGTGTGTGTATATGTGTATGCATGTATGTGTGTGTGTGTGTGTGTGTATGCATGCCTACATGCATGAATTGCTTCCTTCAAACAATTCGCATAAACAATACAGCATCTAGGAACATTGTTAATCCTCACTTCAACGTTGCATACACTGCTGCAGTCCTGAACTCCGCCCTGCAAACCACCCGAAGAACCGGCTGTTACATTCACGGCCTGGATACTGCTGGTCTTTGAGTACAGACAAGCTGCAAGACACACGTATACCTATAATGTTGCAATAAAGAGGACAGAACACTATAAACATTCAACAAGAGATGAAACACAGTCACAAAGACACACACACACACACACACACACACACACACACACACACACACACACACACACACACACACACACACAACATGGCTGTACACAGAATGCAAACAAACACTTGAGAAAATTGAAAGACAACAACAATCACAGTCAAGCATATAATAATTTGTACCTAATATATTCCATGACTGCGTATTTATATAAAACACTGCAAAGACAATGGTAGCAGTATAGCATAGATACCCTAACCTACGCAGGTAGTAGGTTAGAGCATAGATACTCTCGCTTATAGTACTCACATCTTGCAAACTCTGACACTTCTCTCCGCTGTCGTCGTAGAAGTTGGAAAGCACTGACAGTCCTTGACCTTGTGACGCCTAATAGGTTTGCAAATAAGGCGTTAACCGTTGAAATACTACCACAGTTTTTGCATACAGTCTCCGTTTAGGAAACTTAACACAGACAAGCGAAGCCAGAATTCCGATAACATTTCAGCCGTGAATACACACACACACACACACACAATGACTCAGATACTTGCAAAATATAGCACCCTTTTCAATGGAACTTACGTTCTTGGAGCAGAAACTAAAGCAATGTTCAACCGCCCAAACACTTTCTTCGAGTGTGCTGAAGAGCACGTGACCCGTACCTGGCGTGCTGTCGTCACAAGAGTCGTGGTCCGCGCACTGGGAAGCGTCCTCGACCGGTACGAACTTTGCCTCTAGCTCTCCGCCGCTGGCAGACTTGTTCTGTACCAAACACACGATAAGGAAAAAACACTGTCGAAAAAAGGTAGCCATTTCTCGTCCGCCCGAATCGAATGCTTGACTACGAGTTACCTCTGGGAAGTGACGCGGAGTAAAATGACTTGCTATTTGTCTAAACTTATGCTAGAGATGTGTTCCATCGAGGAAGAAGATGTTTAAATATCAAGTCCATCCTGCAAATACTCGAATTTCACAAGTGACGTAACAAGCGGTTCGACTCGGTTTTTCGGCTTCCTTTGCAAAAGGGCGTTTATATAGAAGGCCGTGAAGCGCCCATTTCCGCCCCGATCACATGCATGCATGATTCGAGACGCATAATATTTATGGTCAATTGTTTACACGGTATAGCACACGCAGCTGATTCATGATCATTTATTGGGATCATATCATGTCCCTGTGATGTGTCGAACTTTGGATCATATTTCAAACAATTAACTTTACTATCAGTTGTTGAGCTCCACAAGTATGCAATATCAAATGGTTGTTTATTAGCTAACATATTAATTTCATTATCATTATATGCATCAATATTTGTTTTCAGATTATCCAAGTTGTTGTGCACATTACAACTTAGGTGGAACAGAACACTTAGCTGATAACTATGGACCCATTGCTATAATTATATTCATGATGCATCGAAAATCATACAAAAAATCACATATTGTTTTACTAAAAAATCCCAAAGTGAAATCAAAATTCATATGCCAAAGGAGTGAAAGTAGCCCAGTGAGGACACAGTGTGTGCTGAGATGCATCTGTAGTTGTATGTGTAGTTGTGAGTTTTAGTACAGGAAATGGTGGTGAACGGTATAGAACAACATAAAAACAATTACATATGAAAATGGCAAAACTCGGTGTCCCGAACCACGTTCGGTGGCTGTGGTTTCTGTGGGTAATTCTTTGTAAACATCCTACGCAAATAGAGGATTATTACATTAGTGACACGATAACAATGGGGCACATTCCTAGTTATCCAACCAACACAGCGGCGCATTAGTACCCAATATCAAAGCATCCCATCTAATATCATGTTCAATTGTAGTAGGATATGCCGGATACTGTGAGGTGGAAAATGATTCTAAAATTCTTGTGAATTGGTGTGTAGGGGATTAAATAAATCTGGAATGAAATTATGCCTTTGGTCTGAGGCTAGAGAGTGAGGTAATATCCATTGAACCAACTTCTTGCAGTTGTGAATTGATCATGAGTTGCTGAAAGATACTTAGTCTACTACTTATGACATAGGCTTGTTGAGGCTTAATGAAATGCTGTCAATAAATGTCATCATTGTTTTTGACTCAAACATGCGATGTAGTTTTCATTGACTATATATACAACCACCCCCCACTCCCCCCCCAATCATATAAAATCACAAACTTGAACTGATCATATGGATTGTCATCTTTTCTTTAGAAAGATTTGATCATGTGCTAATTTAAAACTCGCATCTAAATTTATACTTTGGATTCCAGATTAAATATCATCCAAATCATCTACAAATAGATTGATTATTCTATTATGCAGATCCCTAGGATTGTCTTCATTCTATAGTAGTCTATCACTTCTCCTGATGCAGCTCGTTGCTCACTATTGAGCTACTGCTGCTTGTTGCGCTCAATATTGCACTCAGTATTAAACTTACACACTGATCAATCTCTATGGCCATTCTGTTCTCCTCATCCACTGGATCTTGTCTAGTGCACACACTTCGAGCATCACTGCTGCCAAATCCAGCAATAAATGACACTTTGGCAGACTCACCAGGGAGATCTGAAGTGTAGCGTCCTGGACGAACCAGTACACGCACCTATGGGTACATACACATATAAAATACATGAGTATATTATGATGAATTTGTGCATACAAGATGATGATAATGATGCCACTTAGTTTGTGAGGGTAAGTTGTGCAGTCAGTGGGAAGGATGTGGAGTGGACCTGCAATA
>CAUJGJ010000313.1:4842978-4862978 GCA_963170055.1 Halisarca cf. caerulea | reverse complement strand
TTAATTTGCCAAAAACTCTTCAAGTCGCCAAAAGTATGCATATGAACATGTACGTACTTATGCCCCCATAGGACCCTACACCGTGTGCACGTGCACACACAAACACACACACACACACACACACACACACACACACACAAACACACACCATTCTTCCGTAACCAAAACTAATGTTACAAATGCACACCACAGCAGATAAAATCTCAGACAGCAAACGTACCATCAGAAACATTGAGAGCCGAACTGCAGTGAAGTGCACACGTCTGCGGCTGGCAGACTGAGGAGCATTGGGGCTGCTGCATACGGAACGCAATGTCACATATTCCACCCTGAAGGGAATGTGATGGTAGACATTGACTGGTGAATATGGCATTATATATACATAATACCTAGCATAAAACACCCCCACACACATACACACACATACACACACACACGCACACACACACACACACACACGCACACACACACATGCATGTTCATGTTATGCATATGCATGTATGTGTGTGTGTGTGTGTGTGTGTGTGTGTGTGTGTGTGTGTGTGTGTGTGTGTGTGTGTGTGTGTGAGTGCGTGTGTGTGTGTCTGTGCGTATACATACATGCTCATGTGTGTGGTGTATGCTTGTCTATATTTGAAACACACTACAGTTTAGTGCCATTATGTATGTGCAATCCTTATTCCACCAGGTTGTTCTTGTGTCATCCCTACACATGGAGTTCTACTGTACCCCATAATACCTATACTGGTGAAGGTACACCTGCACTCACCTCAACATTACATAACTCAGTACATGTGGCACTTGTGGAGAGGCCTAAGAGAGCTCTGATAGCTGGCTCTCCCATCATGCAAGCAGCCAGACATACATACACCTATAGAAGGAAAGCGGAAAGGTAATCCACCCTCTTTTCACACAGCAACGTTGTCTGTAAATAACAGAGTTTTCTTTGTGTACAGGTCCTGACCAGAAAGGCTATCTAAATGACAAAAATGCATGCTGTTTCCAAGTCTCCCTGTTCTTGACCGAGTACATTACAGAGTGCAGTCTCTGTCAACCATAGTGATGTGTTTTAGCTGTCAATCAACGGGTTTGACTTGAAAAACCATGCAGATTCGAGAGCCCACTTAGACAGGCCAGCATTGACTGGGTACACGCAAGAGGAGTCTCATTATGACAAATCCCAGGGGCATTGAAACTTGTTCTCTATACCAGAAATTCACCATAACCGGATAGAATTTCACAGTAGACAACTATAACTGGGACACATGTATTTGTTTACTATATTGTGCGGAAATACAATGTAAGAGTGTTCTTTACAACGAGTTCCCACCGTGTATGGCCATTCTGGTGACCACACTGAACGCATGAGGGAGACCTGCTCAAAGAGAGCTCTCTATTGGCAGATGCGGTTGTGCACACTTGTACTACACGAGGTACTGCACCATGTCAAGATGAATTAGGATGCAAATGTGATCACATCGAAATGCAACTGAATGTGCCAGTGCAATACAATACTGCTACATGAAACACAAGCAAATATCATTCAAATTTGTAAAGGCAAAACATGCAAACAAGAATATTAATGCTACATGTAGATGTCACATGCCTACCTCGCTGCAGCCCAAGTGGTACACTTCAGGAAATGTACTTGCAGAGAAGTTTACACCACTGATATTGATCTGAGGTAAAAGAGACAATGATGTAGTCAATGTTACATCAGTCTAACCGGAAATTTAATAGAACACACACACTACATTTGATACCTAAATAGTAAAAATCCTCTGTTTTTCGACCACCACCTAAGAAACAGCTGCCATGAGACTCACATGAGAGTACATGAAAATCCAATAACCTCTGTAATCCGCCATCTAGTCTGCTTCACATGGAGTGTGGAAATAGGGAAAATCCTCACATTAAAATTCATTATATAATTCATTCTCCAAGTTGTGTATTTATCAAGGACTGTGGATATGTCAATCAGAGAGATGTGGTTGACAAGGTTACTGCGAGAATGTTTGTTCGACACCCCAAACAAGTCGAAATGAGAAACTCATAATATATAATAGAAAATGGAAACACAAAATTGGATTCTCCGTTTTGTTTGTCCATTAATGCTCACTTGTGCACAAGAACCCCTCTCTTTAGAACAGCTCGGTACCAGAATAAACTGTCCTGTCAGTTTATCAAGATGTCCTCCTTTCAGGGGTTGGAGATGTACTATGGCAAAGTATTATAGTGAATCATTTGGTTCTGATAGCATTTATCCATACATCAAGTGGTCCACAATTCAGGCATCTGGATTGGAGGGGTTTTACGCTAATTGATGGCGATAAATACTAATTTTGAGGAAAGAATTGTCGAGTGTCACTATAGACGTGTTAAACAATAGTCCTACAACTGGAAAGCAATCTAATGTCATCCGTAAAAAGGCTGACAGAGTGGACCACTCTCTTGATTACTTGCCACACAGCATATATAAGGAGTATGGCTTGGGGAGTTTGTATGTTAAGTATAGGGCCTACGGAACCAGTCTGATAGCTTGAAATGTATTGCATCACTAGTGCCTAAATCCTAACTTCAATCCACATGCAGACACACATGTATTCTAAGTTGTGTGCGACTCACGCTTGAAAAGCAGAGGCTGTAGCACTGCTCACTGATCAGCACAGCAGAAGTGAGTGTGTCAGACCAGACTCGATCGTGCCCTGTGCCTGGTGTGCTGTTGTCACAGAACTCTGGAGAGCTACACTGGGACATCTCAGAGGTAGGCACGGAAATGCCAGATAGTTGATTGAGAAAGCTCTCTTCTGTTGGTTGCCCATGACAACTGGGATCATCACCACCGGCACAGTGGTCACCAATCACACTTGGCACAGCAGTAGCAAAGACTGCAGCAAGCACAGCAACTAAAACCACCTTTAGCAGCATTTTTCAAACAAAAATCAATATGCATATATAAAAATGGATGCACAGGACCGAACACTTCTCTATATCTGCAGTCACTGCGAATGTACTGTATATACAGCGTCCTACAGTTAAAGTTGGACTCTCACTACTACCAGTACTGGATGCAGTAAAGTGAAGCTAGGTAGTGTGGTCTGCTGTATTTATCCCAGATTGGTCTGCACTGTGCAACACATATGGGTGTGTGTATGTGTGGGGTCACGGACTGTTCCAGGATTTCCTAGTTGGGGGAGAAGAATGGTGTCTTCTGCAATTGTAGGGCTTTGGGTGATCTGCAATTATTTGGCTTCCACTCTGCAATCAAAATATATCACCAACATCCTGTCACAACAGAAGCTGTTCATGCTGAACTGAATGCATCCTTATGCAGATGCAGGATCCAGACATTGTGGTGGCAACATATAGTAGTTGTTTCGCTGTTGACTGTAAGATCACATTGAGATCATTGCAGTGGAACTGTGTGTGTGTTTATTTGACTGTGTCCCTAGTGTGTGTGTGTGTGTGTGTGTGTGTGTGTGTGTAGGTGAACAATGCACATATATGGTTGTGCATGCAATGTATGTATACATACACACAATGTAATGCACAAACGCACACACACACACACACACACACACACACACACACACACACACACGCACACACACACGCACACACGCACGCACGCACACACACGCACACACACGCACACACACACACGCACACACACACACACACACACACACACACACACTAGGGAGACAGTCAAATGTACACACACACACAGTTCCACTGCTTGTTAAATTGATAAATTTTTAGCACAGTCATTACAATTACAGATCAAAATGGCCAAGAAATACCTATGAACAAGAAGCTTCTGACAACTGTGATTCTTGGAAGTGGACACTCCAGATTATTCAGAACGTACAGTACAGGTAATACCTCACCAAGAACACACTTGAGACAAATTTCGGTTTAGCACAAACTACTTTTGCGACTCATACTTGGTTTGCTGTAGTACTATGCATACATACATGCATCATCTGACAATGAAATCCAATTTCATATATGAGCCATAAAGTTTGTCTTAATGAGGTCCCACTGTACTGTGTGACATATAGACACGAGTACATACCATAAACACTCTATACTACGTAAGTAGTATAGTGTCTATGTACATACCATTCACCAATGCTGAACCTCACTCACATTTTACGGTGGAAACCAGTAAGTGAGAATCTTGGGGCAATCTGAAAATACGTACATCTTGTTGTGAAAACAGCACATATGTTGCACACACAGTTGGCCTACCAAGTTAACCCGTTTCCACTGCAATGAAATTGTTATGCATACGAGCACATACGTAGGTAAGATCACAAGAACATGGTGTGTATACAGTATACGTAATGCTATATTTGACCACACATAAATACATACATAATAATAAAAAGCAGAATAATAATAATAATTGATATCATTATAACAGACTAGGTGTACATACAGTTCATGCATCAAAATTAATACTTCTGCACTAATTGACAAAGTCAAGCCGGACATCTGTAAGGGTGATCGGTTCTGTCCATCCAACGGGTTTAATCCAAGGGTGCAAAGAAAGGTCCATGCCTCTTCCGGTTGACAGTGTTGGGTGCGTGATTGGGATTTCTGAGGAACAATGCAAAGTTAACTGAAAACACAGCACATACAATACCACACATGTACTGTAAAGTGGCTTCTGTTTGCAATGAACAACATAATAATCTGTTGGTGACAGTACTACAGTAAAACCACGAGTAAAGAACACCTCAGAGTTGCAGCTTCTCTGTTCAGCGGAATGTCATCATTCTACCCCGCCCTAAAATCCTTCATGATGACATGTATATTTGAACTCTGCAAAAGGACAGCTCCTTAACACAGGATTGTTCACTGTTGTCCCAATGGTGACTTCAATATTAGAGGTTCCACTGTACAGGACTGATTACTGTGGACCCCAACATAATCTAATATAGTAATTGTCGCTTAGAATGAGGGCATATTATAGAGAATATCAGAATATCAAGATGTGGGGTAGTCCTGGTACATAGATGCAACAGTATGTCCTTCTCCGAACCTTTCACTGGGCTGTCTGACTGGTGAGTTGATAGGACCAAGAAATGGGCTCTCGGGCACAGGTCTGTACTCTGGGGTTGCGGGTGAACCCACACTACTTCCGCCCGGACTCTTCACCGACAGGACATCAGGAGATGCAATAAGGGCAAATTGGTCACTTGGGTTGACATACTCCTCCCAATACTCATTGGAAATAGCCATGATCCTCTGGACAATCTGCAAAGTGTATGTGTGTTGTGTGTGTGTGTGTGTGTGTGTGTGTGTGGTGTGTGTGTGGTGTGTGGTGTGTGTGTGTGTGTGTGTGTGTGTGTGTGTGTGTGTGTGTGTGTGTGTGTGTGTGTGTGTGCATGTGTGTGTTGTGTGTGTGTGTGTGTGTGTGTGTGTGTGTGTGTGTGTGTGTGTGTGTGTGTGTGTGTGTGTGTGTGTGTGTGTGTGTGTGTGTGTGTGTGTGTGTGTGTGTGTGTGTGTGCATGCATGTGTGTGTGTGTATGTGAGGGGGAGTACAATTACACAATATTAACTACGTATATGCACTAAAATGTACCAACATGCCCATGTAAAATTGTGCACAGGTAGTTCCAAAAGGGAAAAAAGTGCAAGACTTCTCTGCTATACAGTGGGTGCTAGAGCCCACACTGTATGTACACATGTACATTAATATGTATAATATTCAGTACATACTGTTTACATGTATATGTACACACATCCTTATCTGCAAGTATGAAATGTGTACATACGTACGTACATATGTACCGCACATATGTACCTTGGGTTGTCTTTGTGTGTCATGCCAAATGGTGGCTGGTTCGGGATCAGGTGATGCGTGACCCACAATTGTCGGTCCAAAGACCTTCGCAAGGCTCTCCCCAGACATCATGTTGCCCTGGTGGTGACTTGCAACTCTGAGTGAAAGTACGTACGTATAATAAAGAAGTGAGAGAGCAGTAGAAACAATCTGCTATCAATGCCGTTAATTCACCATTATCATGGCTAATTTCAATTTTGTATAATAGATACATCCACAATGTACACACACACACATACACACACACACACACACACACACACACACACACACACACACACACACACACACACACACACAGATACATACTTTTTCAGATGCAAGACTAGGAAGGCCAGGGTGTCTTTGTTTGCTGTTGGAAGTTGAGCTATTGCTTGCAGTATCTGAGCCAGAGCCTCCTCTTCGTTGCTCATGTCTGTGATCAGCACAACACGAATGGAATCACTCACATACACACACTCCAACACACATGTACACCCACTCATACCTACACATGTACACCCACCCACACCCACACATGAACACCCACGTAATAATACAGTATGAATAAAATAAATACTCATGTACACAACATCCTATGATATCTCCCTTAAAAAAATGAGAAAAGGGGGAAGTGATGGTGTGATACACTGCACCAAATACAGGTACATAAGTGGGAATAATTCCACAAGTCACAAGGCTGCCTAACAAGACCCCTACCTAACCAACACTGGATTTCTATGTGACTTGGATACATGTACACCTAACAGTCTACCAAGCTAGACTATTAGCACACCTGCTGCCAGGCTGAAAGCCCCATGGAGCTGGTAAGTGAGAAGGGGTTCCTTGAGGCTTCGGAGAAAGTCCTTTAGAGCACTACAGATCACGTGAATGTCTTCCACTTTGCCGAGGTTTGGGTGGCCCTTGCCGCGGAGCAGTTTGTCCTTTAGCTCTTTAACCTTGACGTCGCTGCCAGGCACACGGTAAATTCCCACCTCAGACAGACCCCGCTTCTCCACCTCACGGATGCAGTGGACGATGAGTGGGGGGATGCGGGGTGATGTTGTAGGACAGTACACCTCGAGATCGCCATCCTGTGCAGAGCAAGAGAGAAATCGATCATATGCAGCCCAAATTTGCTATTTACGTATGTACAGTGATCAGTCTTATGTGACCATAAGTCACATAAGACCATCAGTGACCAGCTATGTACATACTATATGTATGAATGGGACAGTCACCTACGTATCTACAACAAAGTGGCCTTCATATAGAAGGTCATATAGAAGGTCTCAATATCAAGTTTACTGGGCTGGGTCCCATTCTAGGGAGGTTCTGGCGTATCAAATGTGCTGGTTTGGGTCCCTAAGGAGGCCTTTGTACAGATGTTCCGCTCTACCGGTTCCACTCACATTCCTGCCCTTCCTTGGAGTGTTGGCCACTGGGACACAGGGAACAGGGAGCTTGTCCTTGCAGCCAGGATGACACACGCCGCGACACTCTGCATAATAAAGAAATAAGTATAAACATTCGGAATGTACAATGTGAGGAGAATGAACCGAATAGTTATACATTGTTCTCGCCAGCCCTTTTCAGCAGGGAGGGTCATCCTCCTTAATTTTGGTTTAAACCATCTGGTGACCCTGGTTAAATACTTTAAATAACATCAAGTGGAAACTGCCCAATCCGACATCACCATAATCAGCATTCACCTAACCCGGCCAATATTCTCTGACACCTATCATCAATTTTTACAATACAAACTGACCTCTATATCCACCACTGTTTTTCATTCACCAATGGGTGCTAGATTACATACATTCCACTGTATGTACGTACGTATATACACACAATACCATATCATCGTAAAAAGCCACATAAACACATGTAGGAGAACACTGATGTACACACCCTTGCATTTGTGAGCTGATCGGCCAAATCCAATTCTCTTGTTACACTGAGTGAGGGGGAGAGCAGGGTCACAAGCAACATGCAGTGTTCTCCCCAGGTATCTTAAGGCATGTCGGTCCAACATGCCTTCATTTCTAAAATTTAATACTATTTAAAGGTAAAATCATGCATGCAATCATGGATTATTACAAACCTATGGTTAGATAAATCACGTTAGTGCCCAAAACTGAAGCTGCAAGCAATTTGTGATGCATTGTATGCATACGTATATGATGATGTACATATGCATGTACATATCCAACATGGCTGAAACTATTTCTGGGGAGAACACTGGACACGGGGTAGGATTGTGAGCCCCAGCTTGATTTCAAATATTCACACATGTATGTATGTACTTATGTATGCATGTGTGCATTTATGTGTGTACGTACATATACATAAGTACGTGTGGGTGTATGATAATAAATTAGTGAATGGCTGCAATCAGCTCACCACTTGGCAGGTTTCCGGTCTGATCACTTTCTTCACAACAAAGGAGTGTACCTGTGTGTGTAGACAAAAAAAGTGGGTGCAGTCGTGGTGCGACCGATAAAGACACACAGATACCCAAATGTACATGGTGACACGCTTCACTTAGATTGTACTGTATGTACACACAACTCCAGTGAATACCAAATAAAATAGTATATAATTATGAACACTTTTCTAATCCGCCAGAAAAGACAGTACAGGATGAAGAAACAAAAACTGAACCCACAAGCTAGCAGTCATAATTTGATAATTGTGTCCTCAGTAACAAGAAGAGGATAAATGAGGGAATCTAGTGTACATTACCAACCCTTTCAATCTGTTGCAAAATTGGTAATCTGAATGGTGGGTGACTATTGAGGCTTCACCCTCCCTCCATCTGCATACACCAGCCAACCTTTCACAGCAACCTCATAAAGTCCACTACTACAGGTCAGTGGTACACACGCAAGGTTTACTGTGGCATTCTAGAAGCATCCACCAACATGAAGGTCAACTATGAAAATGAAACCATGTGCAGTGGAAGCCTCTTAACACCAACTCAAGGGACTGATAAAAAATGATCATTTTATCAGAGTTTTGATGTTACAAGAACAATTAGGAATACTAGGGGCATTGAAGGGACAATTTGCTGCTTTCATGTTAACCGATTTTATGTTATCAGAGTTCCACTGTACATACGTAGAGGAGTGTCAGCTGCTCACGCAACATGCAGAGAGAACAGAGGATGGAGTAAACCCACCCTGGTACGCAGGTTACATCCATTGGTGTGAGTCGAGCCACCTCCAGGAGACTTGACGACAACCTGGTTGTTGATAGGTGGTGGTGACATGTTCTCCAAGTTTTTCAGGATCGGGTAAAGCCCCTCAGGCATGGGCGGAGCAGAGGGTGTGGTTGGTGCACTGAGTGGTTGCTCTTTATCTTGCTCCTGCTCTGCCTCTTCCATTGCTATCTCCCTGGTAACCTCTGCATGTATGTATGTAGATACATAGAGGAGTGTCAGCAGCTCTAATAATAACCACATAGTGAAATGACCAAAATAAAGCACGAAAATTAACGACAACTACGTACAAACATACATACCAGACAAAATCATTAGTGCCATCCCATACACAAATTAGTTGTGCCCCTCCCAAGCAGGATGTGCAGCTATACAATCACGCTTATCATTAATCACCGTGGGGGGGCGTCGGTGTGGTTGTAAAGCTGCACATCCTGCTTGGGAGGGGCACAAGCAATACAGTAGAACCTCATCAAGATGAACACTCTCAAGACAAATTTCTGCTCAACACACAATAGTTCTTGAGCACTGTTTGGTTTGCTGTAGTACTGTACATGTATTACTATATCCTGATAAGAAGAACTTCTGATAACTAGAACAAACTTTGTGGATCCCCTAAAGTTCGCCCTAACGAGGTTTGACTGTACAATTCCCTGTACTTGCACGGGAGCATACATACCAAGAAAGTTTGTTTCAGACAAGGATTTCTTCATCATTTCCTTCTCAGATGGCTTGTTCTTCTTTGATCTACTGATGGGTGGTTTGCTGAGCGTTCTGGAAGGTGGGACAGGCCTCTCTGGGGACATTTTCTCTGGTACCACATCCTCCTGCAAGGGCACACACAAGTATTACACATAGAATACAATAGAGCATGTATGTACGTATGCACACACAGTGAATTCTGAATTGAATAACAGACAGCTGCAAACCCATGATATATTATAAACCCCTAGTCCTCTAGGAAAAACTACTAACTATGGCCAGAACAAGACTTTGTAAATTGAGCAAATGCATATAACAGCACAAGTAACCTAAAAGACAAGGGAGTACGGTGGAATCAACTGTCTGAATAGTAGAAACCTCTACACCAGACTGTATTAGTGAGTTCTGGTGGATTGTCATGTGACATAATTTCTGAACAGGGGAAAACCCCATACAACAAATCATTTTCAGGTGCCCAAAGTGTCGGTTATAGAGTGTTCCATTGCATTGCTTACGGAGGACAACGCTCACGCTCTCAGAGTCAATGCACTGCAATAGTGTGGGGTACTGCAGTGTGCATGTGCTCCAAACTCACATCATCCTCATTTAGAGAAGATCGCTTTGCAGGTGGATCATCGTCAAGTTTATTATCAGTACTCCTTGTTCTCCTCTGATTGCAGTATTAAAATAACATACGTAACATCAAGAAGGAGTATTTCATACACACATGTACACTGCAATATAGTGTTATGCAGTATAGACACATCGTGTGTGCACTTGACACTTGACAGTATAGACACATAGTGTGTACACTTGACACTTGACAGTATAGACACATAGTGTGTACACTTGACAGTATAGACACATCGTGTGTACATTTAGATGTATAAAAATTGACTAACTCTTTTCCATCTTCTGCCATTTCTTAAGATTGAAATATCCTGGATAGAGACAAGTGTACATATGTACATACGTATGTAGAAATGAAAAATGGATTCAAAAATTGTATGGTGCATTGCCTATAGTGTGTGACAGTATGTTACAGATTCAGATACCAGTACAGTAGTACCTCGTTTGAAAGACCACCATCAATGACAGGCGAAATCTTGTGAGGAGGGAATTTAGTATGGGACATATGTGCATTTGTTCTCAGTAAGCCTGGTCTTACAAAAGAGGTGGTCTTTCACGAGGGTGGTCTCAAAAGAGGTACTACTGTAATCATTTTAACAATGTGTGCCACTATATCATAAGTACCTTCAGATATTAGCAGCCATTTTAACAGTGTGTATTATGTACTTTCATATGACAGTGGCCATTATCATAATGCGTGACCGTGTGCTATAAATTATTCAAACATTAGTGGTCATACTTTCAGATACCAGTAACCATTTTAAATACAGTGTGTATACACACATGCAGGCATCGGTGGCCATTTTATTCTGATATGGTGTCACACAGATGTACCTAGTCTCACGTGGCCAGACCTCCTTTATTCGGGGACTACGTCACCAGTTGGTGAAATTTCGCCGACCGGTGATGTAGTCCCAAATAAAGGAGGCGATGTTGTGGTCTGGCCACGTGAGACTAAGCTGTACCAACAAGTAGACAATAGACACTATGTAGGTATACATACACATGCCTCACCTTGTCCTCATCCAGCGGATCCACACTGATTTCGGAAAGTTGGATATTTGACGATTCCAGCATACTACAAAACATACGCGGTAAAAGCAGGCATAGGGCGAGAAACAGGTCATATTCAACACACATGTATGCAAGGAGTATAAAAGAACAAAGGGATGAAACTGTTCAAGGAAGAGTGACATACAGACAATTGAGTATCTATTCATACAGCCACTACATATGTACATACTGTACACAACCGTTAAATGATAAAATGGTCATAGAAGTCTAGGGTGACCAGCCCAGCCTAGATAGTCTGTGGAAAAAACACTGATATGATATCCATAATGCTATTGTGATGTAGCGCAGACCTTTTATCGCCTCCAAAGTTGAAGAGGCTTCGCTTCTCTTCTTCATTGAGCATTGACATGCGGTCATTGGCACATAAGAGATCTCTGATCATTTCAAACTGTTGTTCATATTGTCTTGCAAGTTCCTCAGCCTCCATTCTCTTCTTCATTTCTTCATTAAATGAATTGCGAACATGTTTAAGCTTTATTTCCTTTGTTTCATTTTCAGCCTGTAGCAACAACAAATACTAATACTCTAGAGCCTCCACTTGAGTTAGAGACATGATTGTATCATATTATGTATGCTTGAATCTACTCACTTTCAATTTGGACAATTCTTGTTGAAGTGTTTTACACTTCTGACTATACTTCTCCTGGTGGCTCACAAATTTGACAAATTCTGGAATTAAACATAAAATGGTTTGAAAATTATCTGACTAAGTCTATTGTGGACATGACTTCTAACCTTTCTCGGTTGGAGCTGTTAACGCTGCTTGTCCTCTGACGAAGTCATCAAATGCTAATAACATTGCTGATGCCATGATACTTTGAGATAGAGGGATCTTCTTCTGGATTACGACGCTATTGAGTTATATTCTGACTGAATACAATATACTGCTAGAGAAAGTTGCTAGAATAGTGAAGAACGTCCGTTCAAATTTAACCTATGGTTACTCTTAATCTTTTGAAATGTCACGTCCGAACGAGCGCCTCTATTTGAACATGTCACGTGACTTGTACCGAATCAAAACTCTTAATGATGTCACTGTACGCAAGGTCTTTTGGGATCACGTGCTGTACCATGAAATTGGTGCAAAATGTCTCCACCAGTGCTCACAATCCTTCAGCAGTTTTTCTCGTACTGTAAAGCACTGTCTGCTGCGCTTGAAGATTTGAACACAACTTGGAAATCAAAACTGAAGAGGAATTCTACCTTTGAAGGCATTCTGGAGTCCATTTTAGTAACCAGCAAAGAAGAGAAGCTTTGTTTCCATCTCAACAACACCTTGCCACGGGAGAAATGCTCCTCTCAAAAGGAATTAGTGAACGTTATAATATCAGTAAGCTTGCATTACTATGCAATCTACATCATTTTGATGCCATAGGTATAGCACAAGTAAGGATTCATCCAAGATAATCGACTTAACTTCCGTATGTTTGACCACGGTTTGACCGCATTCTGACAGCGTAATTACCATTCAGCTGCTCTTTGCAGAACGCATGTTTAATCTATGGTTAAATCGTGAATCCTCTACAGCCACAATAGAAAGTTCTCGTGTTTGTCTGGTGTGGTGGCTATTAGTTGGGTTGGCAAGAGACAGTGGCAAATTTATTGAGTCATTTTACCATATTTTAGACCGGCACTCTAAATACCACGTACTTTAGAGTGTCTATGATTTTACTGTACATTCCAAATTGAATTGAACTTAACATTGTGCCATTTGATATTTCTTGCTCTTCTAGAACTGCATGTACGTACATCTGTCAATACACATCATGTTTCAGTCAGTAGTTCAATATGAACCTCACTTTAAGCTGCCTTACAGTTTTGTTTGTAATATCATTATGGCATTTTGTTTCTTACCACATAAGATGGAGAGCAGGCAGCATCCACCTACTGTTCTGGCAGTTGGCTACAAGAAGGTTTGTTACATTTGTTCCACAAGAATCGCTAAGAAATATAGACAAAAATTAAAGTGCAGCTTCACTCCTTCCTCCTTCCGGAAAGTGCATCTTCACTCCTTCCTCCTTCCGGAAAGTGCATCTTCACTCCTTCCTCCTTCTGGAAAGTGCATCTTCACTCCTTCCTCCTTCCAGAAAGTGCAGCTTTACTGTAGCTCATAAAGTGCACCTTCACTACTTGGTCCTTCTACTAAGAAACAT
This sequence comes from Halisarca cf. caerulea, assembly GCA_963170055.1. Classification (NCBI taxonomy): domain Eukaryota; kingdom Metazoa; phylum Porifera; class Demospongiae; order Chondrillida; family Halisarcidae; genus Halisarca; species Halisarca cf. caerulea. The sequence goes on along the minus strand of CAUJGJ010000313.1, from coordinate 4,849,366 downwards.
TATACCACAATGAGTGCTTTCTTAATGTGTTATTCCTTAAATTTGTGCAGACAAAGTTGCCAGAGTTCTGTCCGGGAAGGATTATTTCCATGTCGGAAACAGTGGAGGTGGCATCGCGATTTCCAAACACCATAGTCACCCTTGTGAAGGGACCGTTTTGGGAGTGGCTACTGTCAATGTACGTGATAGTGCAAGCAATTTCACCTGAATTCTGTTGTACGTACATTGATTCTTGCAGACCTGCATGGGTTGCTACATGCGTAGTTAGTGCTTGTGTGGGTATCGTTAAATGACTGCCTCCTTATAATGTTGGGACGTCATTGTCATGCACACACATACTTGAACATGCATGAATGTTGCTTGCTACGTATGTGGGTAGTGCTTGTGTGGGTATTGTTAAATGACTGCCTCCTTATGATGTTGGGACGTCATTGTCATGCACACACATACTTGAACATGCATGTTGCTTGCTACGTACGTCGTATGTAAATATGTGTGCATACTTGACAACAGAATTCCTAAATGTGTATATTCATGTATTTTCTGCTCTACATGTGTTTACTATGTGCAGAATTGGATGTGATCTGATGTTCTTTCTGCTGCATAATTGCTTCCTGTTTTACCCTCTCGGGAAAGGAAGTTATGTACAAGTGTCAGGTTTGTATATACACGATGTATAGCCATGCATGCATGTGCATTTAGTTTTAAACAGTGATGTCCGTGCTTGTACATAAAGAACACTCTTGCAGTGAATTCAATGTAATAATGATAATAATAATGATAATAATAATAATAATAAACATATATAATTATACCCTCTATATAATAATAATAATAATAATAGTAATATTTAATGTATAGCCATGCATGCATGTGCATTTAGTTTCGAGCAGCAATCTCCATGTACCGTAGGATTGGTATGTTGTGCAAGTTATGCGATTTTGACCACACTATGCAATTTTTAATTTTGCTATTTTCTTGACATGCAGTATTGTGTAGTATCAGACATGAACATAGAGCGATTTTATTTATACAATTTTCTTTAAAATAGCATAACTAAAACTATAGCATAACTTTCCATTCCTATGGTATGTACCTAGGCACATTAATTTTTAGTTTTGAGCGGCCATCTCCATGTACTTATGTTCATTTGCATACAGGCATCCCAATCTATCTCATGATGAAGAATGCCGCCAGTGTGAAAGTAACTTCTTCTACAAAGACACCAAGGCCACTTTTTCAGTACAACTTGTGGAGTGATGACAGAAGACAAAGAAAGCGCCAGTCAGAAGGTGCAACTACATTGCAAAGGAAGAAACACTGTTCAAGTCAAATGGAGAAACAGGTTTGTACTCTGAGCTAAGCAGTGACACTTCTATTAAAGGACACCTCTAAAATGTTTGCACCTCCATTGCTCTGACCCTTTTGAATCCCTTGTATTGGCATGTGTACTTTTGAATCCTTCGGAACCTCTACATACAGGATAGCTTACTGGGATCCGAATTGGGTCCTTATTACAGAGGTTTCATTGAATACGCACACATACTTTGGTTGGTTTCACAAGCATTATCCCCATGTGCAGCCGTGTAAGTCTGCTGCAGTGGGTGGTGAGGAGAGACCCACTACCAGCCTTGAGGAACTTGGCCGAAAGAGAACAGCAGGTCACCTGTCAGTCTCGGTGGGGAAGAAAAAGAAATCAGACAAAGCCTGTTTCTCTGCTGGAGCCACAAGTAAATGCAATGCAGAACTGTCCGGAATGAAGAAGAAATTCAAAAGTTCAAAGAAATCTAAGAAAAGTATATGTATAGCATTGTGTGAACTTCACTGCATGTTAATATGTGGAGATTGGCTGTCATCTTGTGCCTTTACGTAGAAGGAGTACTCAGCCTAAACTCCTGCAAAAGGTATAGTTATCTCCATGTCTGCCTGTGGTGTAGTACGTCCTTGTGTAGATGCCAGTGTATTGTCATATCATGTGGTACGGCCATACATGACATAACACAGACAGCTATCGTGCATCCCATATTTGGTGACTTTTATTCGATTGCTATGATAGTATTCAATATCGAAACATATTTTGCATATTTCCCTATCGACAGATCAGAAGTATTGATCAAAAGGAAGCAGATCTTTCACAATCCTGTGGTTTCTGAGAAATTTTCACCCAAAAGTAGGTACACACACAAGTGGAGATGCCGAGATATACTCATACATGCACACACATGAACGCACACACACACACACACACACACACACACACACACACACACACACACACACACACACACACACACACACACACACACACACACACACACACACACACCTCACACACACACACATACCACATGCACAACGCGCACACACACACACACACACACACACACACACACACACACACACACACACACACGCACACGCGCACACACACACACACACACTGCCACTGTTTTATCTGAACACACTAGATCCATTGGAGAGTACACCTCTGAGCACAACTGGAGTGAGGAAATTGGTCAGAGCTGTGTTTGATCCCAGGAATCTTCAGCCAAGGAAATTTGACAAGTTTCAGATCGTACAGGTAGAAAGCACCCACAAGGTTGGTATATGTGTTGTATGGTGCACTCCAGATGGGCATGGTGTAACACCACACAAAATGTTATTACACACTCCCCTGGTTGTATAACACATCCGGCCTCCATGCAAATTGCAGACATTTGTGTCCACTATTGGCTACAATTGTTGCTGATTGGTTTACTCTGTGGTCACTGTCTCTATCTCGTGTACTAGACACAAGTCTTGTGCAGTGTATGTGTATTCCTGTGCGAATGCCCTGAGTTTGGGCGTCCATTTTATTCCTCTTCAGAAACCCACTCTCAGACTGTCTCGCAGACTTCGTGCTCTTGTGCCACTGTTCAAGAAACTGCTGATGAATCACAGGTACACACGTGCAAAGTGGCCAGATATCCCTCAGAGTTTATGGAGTCTGTAATGCCCTATACAGTGACTGTACATTTGTATTCCCTGAGTATGGGTAGAGATTCATTTATACAGTAAATGTGTACATCAGGACTTCTCTATGTACAGTCACACCTTGTTTATCCGACAGTGGGTTATCTGAAAACCTTATTATCCGACACTCAGCTGTGAATTCCCATCACTAAGTCAATGTACAATCCACCCTCATTTAGCAAACACCTGGTTTATCTGAGATATTTTATGGGTTGTACATGAGGTCAGACAAACGAGGACCCACTGCAAGATTCGACAGTGTACTTAGATGCTTATCATGTAGCTGGCTATTCTGCCATACTTCAGGAATACTCTTTCTTCTCTGTTGACTTAGGAAATGCAGGTACTCTTACATCTTGAACAATACCTGTCCTTTGCCGGAGGTGAGGTTGGTGTCTGTTTCTGAACAGCTTTTTATGAAGTGTCATGGAAGTCTGTGACTATCTGTTTGACTGCAAATATACACTGAAACTTACTTAGTACGTACCTCGAAAGGTACACGAAATCAGTACTTATTATCCGGGTTGATTTATGTACTTGAGGTATACACAGGGACAGAATGAGGAGCACTTCTAACCAAGTTCCACATCCACAATTGTCTACATGCAATGCAGGGACATATGTACCTGTGGTGAATGTTTTATTGTGTATGTGTGTGTGTATGTATGTATGTACATATGTGTGTGTGTGTGTGTGTGTGTGTGTGTGTGTGTGTGTGTGTGTGTGTGTGTGTGTGTGTGTGTGTGCGTGCATTCATGCATTCACTGTGATGTTCCACTGGTCAAGTCAAGTATAGTTTATTTAATTAAATGAATCACACATTAATGGGGTCAATTACAGAACTAGATAATATTGGTTATTATAATTATTTTTAATACATATTTTATATACCTACTATGCTTACCATACTATCTCTAACTTTCAAATGAATTGGACGCCAATGTCTGTGTGTAAGTGTTTTTTCAAATGTTTCTAAAGTCCTACATGTCCCATCATTTGGAACACACAGCGCAAGTGAGTGGTTTGTTAGCAGCATAGGGTGGACAGACCAGCCCTTCATCACAATGGACGTTCATGAGTAGGTTCACAGAGGGGAAGGGAGTATAGGCACCAGCTGATTCCCCGTACCTGTCAGCACAAATGGTATCCTTGCGTGGACGACCAGATATTGTATGTTCAGACATGAGGTAGCCATTGTACTCGAGTCTCCATCCACTTGGACAGCTGTACCTTGCTGGTATAGTGAGAACAGCTGACCTTGTGCTGGTGTAGCAGACAGCACAGGGCATTTTAAGTCCAGCACGTATGTTCAGTGGAACTGTTGTATATTTTGTGTACACTTCGTAACGAATTCCCCACAGTGTTCCATATAGACCAGTCATCGTATCCCCAGGGAAGTACTTTGGGTCATTTGGCAAGCAGAGCGTCTGATCTGTTCCTCCTCCAAGGTTATGCTTGCTACCACTGGCAATTCCACTATAGATTCTTTCAGCTCCGTTGGGACACACACTGCGACCCCATCTAACATACGTGGTGCCGCTAGATCTGGTAGCTCCTCTTTCACCTTTGGGCCCAACAGGTCCTTCTGAACCCTTTGGACCTGGATGTCCGGCCAATCCAGGCTGACCATCCCGACCATCTCGGCCATCTTTCCCATCACGACCTCTTGCATTGCATTGATTTGCATTGCCTCGCAGGTCAGTTTGTCTCTTGTGTCTGTCAATGATACCTACATGATCATAATGCTATTTACTATACATACCTCACATATTGCACTTGTCATATTCAATGCAGATGTGTGTATGTATCAAATGGTGAGTACAGTGGCCATCTGTCAATCTCTTCTCACCTGTCAGTGGACTTTCTTTCTCACCTTCCGTCATTTGTGAATTCTTTCCTGTTGTCTTCAACTGTTGTACTTCTTGTTCTCCCTCAATAACAACCACTCCAGTGAGGAGAGCTAGGAAACAGCAAACACCGATAAGGATGCTCTTCTTCTTCATTGTAGAACTTTCTGCACTGATCAGTCTGTGTGTGAGTTTTAGCTGGATTGAACTGTGATTCAAATACTGCACTTCCTTTTATGCCAATTGATGTTGAGCGTCTAAGTTATTTAGGGGAATCGCTGCAACTATCCATTAGTGATGGCTCAGAGCAATCTGAGTGATTACACACAATCTGTGAAAGAATATACTTAGATACACAATTACATTTGTATGATATTGTAGTGAAAATCATGATTGCAAAGTGTTATCGTCTGTTTGGGCTATAAGGTTCAAATGAATTCTCCCTTGTACCTGTTTACCGCTGCTGTTACGCTAGTACTCCCTTGTACCTGTTTACCGCTGTTGCTAGCTTTATTGGCATTCCTTCTCACTAAACTTGTATTGTATTAATTCAATGTTGCTCAGTAAAATGTGAAGACCCACATAGTAACAATATGCTGTTATTCATTAGTAGTATCACAAGTGTGATCCACTGTTAGAAGTGAAGGATGTTTGTACAGGGGGGGGGGGGGGGGGGGCAGGAGAGTAGTGTTCTCCCCAGAGGTACGTATGTATATATTCAACATGCATGAAATTTTTTCTTGGGAGAACACTGGAGAGGGAGGGATCAGACCTGGAGTCTGGTTCTTTCACATAAGCAATTTCAGTTTTATTTATTGAAAGTTCGATCATTATAAATGATTTCCTGTACAGTCTATGTACATGGTATGTATTCACACAATGTCATGTGTTTGAATCTTTGCTGGACTAGGCTGTGTGTGTGTGTGTTTGTGTGTGTGTTTGTGTGTGTGTGTGTTGTGTGTGTGTGTGTGTGTGTGTGTGTGTTTGCCTGCATGCCTGCATGCCAGCATAGATCTCTGTGTGTTTATATGAGTATTGTACATGCATTCTAACTGAACAATCCATTTGTGTTTTGGTACATTGAATCGCAGTACTGATAATCTGGTCAACTGATAATACTCGAACACAGTTATATAGTCTACATATTACTTACTCTATGCACAAACTGTTTTCCATTTATAAAATGTTTGTTTCCATACTACTGGTTAGCAGCCTATGGGTACATTTATGAGTATCTTCAGTTTCAACTTCCCATCCCATTACTTGGTGCACACGGCACAAGTGAGAGGTTTGCTGGAGGTATACGGGGGACAGACCAGTCCTTCATCACAGTGGACGTTCATCAGGTAGTTCACAGAGGGAAAGGGGCGGTAATTTCCCCCCTCTTCTCCGTACCTGTCAGCACAGATTGTATCCTTGCGCGGACGGTTTGCTGTTGTGAATTCAGACATAAGATAGCCAGAGTACTCAATGGTCCATCCACTGGGACAGCTGTACCTGGCTGGTATAGTCAGAAGAACTGACCTTGT
>CAUJGJ010000313.1:4822978-4837978 GCA_963170055.1 Halisarca cf. caerulea | reverse complement strand
TGAAATCTCCCCATCATTGTAGACTGTACTGAGTGGACCTCTATAGTCTACCCACATGCTGAGGTGCCATCATTAATATCCACTACTGTGTGAATCGTGTGATATGTTCAAATTTCACATGTGTGTCCCAGTGTCACAGTACACAAGCTGTTATAATTTCCTACACACATTCCAGTGTCATGACAATGACCATTTGTGGACATGATTTGTTGGTGGAATTTGCTGAGCTGCTTGTTAGCATATTGCTTCACAGCTGAGGCATTGTTGATCCTCACTGTGTGTGCTTCACCACCTCAGCTTTCTCAGTGCTTCTGGATTACCTCAAGCAAGGCTTCCAGAGAAAATAGAACATGGTCATCTCAGCAGACACACCCATCTGTTCAGACACACCCATCTGTTCAGACACATCCACGAGATCAGACACACCCACGAGATCAGACACACTCATCTCATCAGACACACCCTCTTTGCCACACCCACCAATCTGAGGCACACTCACTTCATCAGACACATCCATCTGTTCACACACACCCGTCTGATCAGACACACCCACCTTGTCAGACATACCCACCTCATCAGACACACTCACTTCATCAGACACACCCACCTCGTCAGACACGCCCATCTAAGACACACCCACCTCAGCCCACAGACCCTTGTACTCACATCTCAAATGTGGAGAATTTCAAACGCACTCAAATGCTCGAATGTTTGGTTTTATGGATTCTTAATAGGATAGTGATTCCCACCATCAAGGTACACATGCATGTTACATGTTCTCTACATGCAGTGCATGTTGCATGTTCTCTCCATGCAGTGCATGTTGCATGTTCTCTCCATGCAGTGCATGTTGCATGTTCTCTACATGCAGTTCATGTTGCATGTTCTCTCCATGCAGTGCATGTTGCATGTTCTCTCCATGTAGTGCATGTTGCATGTTCACCACATGCAGTTCATGTTGCATGTTCTCTACATGCATTGCATGTTGCATGTTCACCACATGCAGTTCATGTTGCATGTTCTCTACATGCATTGCATGTTGCATGTTCACCACATGCAGTTCATGTTGCATGTTCTCTACATGCATTGCATGTTGCATGTTTTCTACATGCAGTGCATGTTGCATGTTCTTTACATGCAATGCATGTAGGGCCCACTGTGCATGTTACATGATATGTCACACTTGCCTCTCATGACGCATGTATATGTGTATGTCACATGTAAATCACATGTTCTATGTACGTTGCATGTACATATATATGCATATATACTGTATAATCAAACCACCCTTTTACAAACCCCTTCAAACTGCTGAAAACGTTCACTACATCAGGGTGTTAACTACATCAGGGTGCTCACTACATCAGGGTGTTCACTACATCGGGGTGTTCACTACATCAGGGTGTTCACTACATCGGGGTGTTCACTACATCAGGGTATTCACTACATCAGGGTGTTCACTACATCAGGGTGTTCACTACATCAGGGTGTTCACTACATCAGGGTGTTCACTACATCAGGGTGTTCACTGCGTGAGGGTGTTCACTACATCAGGGTGTTCACTACATCAGGGTGTTCACTACATCAGGGTTTCTAAACTGATGCACCAAAACCTCAAATGATGTGGCAAGTTCGTGTCATTTAAACATGGACAGTGTGATCTTGTGTTCATGCTGCAGAGAAAATGCACACGGAGAGCACATTTTCAAAGTCTGAGTTCGTTATATTTTTATCAGAAAGTTTGTTATCTCAGTGGCTCAATACCATATAGGCACTAATTTTCGCAGGGCATATGTTTCGTGAATGAAGAACTTGGCTGTAATTCGCAATTTTAGTTTTTCGCGAATGGACCAGTCCCTACTATATATTAGACAAACACTCTTATGTATCTTACCAAATATTCACAATGTTATTTTTCGCGAATGCAGGCCCATTCACGAAATTCATGAAAAATAAAGTCCCGCGAAAATTAGCACGTATGCGGTATAGGGAGCTGCGGTCATGCATGTCACGTGTGCATCACAACATACCTGCTGCCACACACCATGTAAACCCGCGTGCTGTGTGTGCAGTTGATGTTTGCATGTACAATACATGTCACATGTCTATCACATGCATATCACATGCAGTCTTAGTGCGATACTATGATACGTTACATGCCTTGTCTTCTCAGACTTTCTTCTATGTCACTGAAAGTAGTCCTCACAAGAATCATGTTTTCTTCTATCGCAAGCCTGTCTGGAAGAGAATATGCCAGTTGGCAATGAGTGGTGTGTGTGTGTGTGTGTGTGTGTGTGTGTGTGTGTGTGTGTGTGTGTGTGTGTGTGTGTGTGTGTGTGTGTGTGTGTGTGTGCCTGCCTGTGCCTGCCTGTGTGTCTGTGTGTGTTTGTGTGTGTGTGTGTGTGTGTGTGTTTTGTGTGTGTGTGTGTGTGTGTGTGTGTGTGTGTGTGTGTGTGTGTGTGTGTGTGTGTGTGTGGTACTTTGTATGTTATATACAATGTTTTTGGGGCATTGACAGATTTGAGGAGCACCATGGCTCAACCTCTGTCCAAGGTGAGCTGACCCAAACAAGGCTCTGGTACAGTCATGAGTGGTGTATTCTACAAACGTGGTTTCAGCAATGCAAGTGAATGCTTATTGCCATTCTAGTGTCCGCTACCCCCACCTCACACTCCACCATCCCAAATCCACCCTTCAGCATGTCCCAATGAACATTTCTCCATCCCCAGCACATTCTCCACCCTCACCAACACCAATGCTACTTCCACTATCACCTCCACCGTCCCCACTTCACCCCCTCCCTCTCCCCCACTGAAGACTGAGGTGCAGCTCCTACTGTCCACCGGGAAGACCTTCGGAGTGCCCACCATGAGGCTCCTCCCAAAGTCGTCCGGAGTCAGGCCCATCGTCAATCTGGCTAGTAGGCGGAAAGATCCACTAGATATGGTGAGTCAATGATGTCACTGATCAGAGTTCAACCCTCCCTCTGTGTCACTTTTTGTGTGTGTCTCAACAACACCCTTCAGGCAACCGGTCGAGCTGCACAACCGGTTAACCAGAAATTGCAAGACCTGTTTGCTGTGCTGAATTATGAGAAGGTGACATGTTGTGACCATTTTGTGGGTGGGTGTGGTCATGAGTGAGTGTGGCCATGGGTGGGCGTGACCAAGGATAGATGGGTGTGCTCATTTTGGATTGGTCATTAGTGGGTGTGGTCACAAGCTGGTATGTTTATAAGGGTTTGTGATCATACTGTAGATGGGTGGGTGGGTGTGATTATTGATGGGTGTGGTCATTGATGGGTGGGTGTGGTCACCGATGTGTACTTGTTTGGTTGGTGCGCCACTGTCTGTGTACATTGCTATACACTGTACATAATATGTACATAGTCACTGAATATGACATTTGAGATGGTGATTGTTTTGATCATGGGTGGGTGTGGTCACTGAATTTTTAAAAAGGAAATTGTGATTGTTTGGATCATAGATGTGATCATGAGTGGGTGTGGTTGCTTGCAGCGAGCATGCCGGTGGGACTGTTATGGGTGAAGTCAGCCCTATTCAATCATGGGCGTGGTCACTAGAATGTGGAAAATGTATTGAGTGAAGATATAGGGCAACTACAGGGTACATTTTCCTATGTACATGTGTACAAGTGATTTTGATATGTACCATCTCACTTTAATGAATCCCAGAGGACAATCAAATCGCCTTCACACAAGAACCTTGAGTAATCTGACAACTCAATAATTCAACATTCTTTCTGGTCTGGCCATCCTCCGAGGTACGGTCACTGTACTTCAGGTGACTAAGAATTGCTCAACTATCCAACAGCCTTGGTAATCTGCATCTTGTTGTAGTGCAGGGAAGACTTCATGGGTACCACTTTGTGACAAACAGTGGAACCTCCGAATTTAGGACACTTCGGGGATGACATAAATTCAGCTAATTTGTTCTTTGTAGAGAGGTTTTCCTCTTTGGGAGGTTCAAAATGTATTATAGGAATTATACTGGGACCATAAGTCATGTCCTTTGTAGAGAGGTTTATTAAACTGTGCCCTTATTTGGGAGAGTCCACTATCAGAGTTTCCACTGCACTTATTCTCACTCTCCTGCCATGTAGAAATGCAGGGAGAAGCTAATGGCAAGTTCGGTTCTGGGTTTGGATGACATATATTGGAAGTGGAAACAGTTTGCGAAGCAGCAGGCAAAGAATAGGAAGTGTGTGTGTGTGTGTGTGTGTGTGTGTGTGTGTGTGTGTGTGTGTCTGTGTGTCTGTGTGTGTGTGTGTGTGTGTGTGTGTGTGTGTGTGTGTGTGTGTGTGTGTGTGTGCATGTGTGTGTGTGTGTGTGTGTGTGTGTGCGCGCGCGCACGCGCGTGCGCATGTGTGTGTGTGTGTTGCAATTTTGCAATGGGAATCTGTCCACCTCCACAGACCGCTCTTCTTTGTGAGTGCTGACATCAGTGGCTGTTTCGACTCAATCCCTCAGCAGAAGCTCATGTCAGTGATGGAGCGGATCATACACCATGTGAGTGTGGGGCTGTGGAGTCAATGCACATAGGTTCTCATTGTGTGTGTGTGTGTGTGTGTGTGTGTGTGTGTGTGTGTGTGTGTGTGTGTTTGTGTTTTTGTTTGTTAGTGTGTGTGTGTGTGTGAGTGTGTTTGTGTGTGTATATGTTTGTTAGTGTGTGTGCATGCGTGCATGTATGTGTTGACGTTCAGCATCATACACATACGTACATGCTGCATTCTACACAACACTGCTACTCTTCATAGGACGAGTATGTACTTCGAAGGTACTGCAAACTGCAAGTGGAGGGGAACAGAGTGAGAAGGAAGTTTGGAAAATTGGCAACCACTACCGGTAACCTGCTGGAGACTGTATATTGAACGCATACATCACAGAACAAATGATTTTTGAGGGATTGTCTACCTCGCATTGCTTTGATGCTGTTGTTGTTGTTATTGTTGTTGTTTGCATCATTTTGGTTGTGGAGCACATTTCTATTGTACTTTGACCTTGTGATCTTGCTATGATGATACACTGTGGATTTGGTTGTCTGTAGCCTTTAGTGCCCCCAATCCTTGTTGTTGTTGTTATTATTGTTTATGTTTATGTTTATGTTTATGCTGTGCGACGTGTCTATATCGTACGTACATCCTCCATAGGCTGTACAATGTACTCTGTGTTACTTCATTTGCTGCTGTCTTGCTGATTTCACTTGCTCTGCCCATTGCACAATCCCCTCAGGCGACTGTGGACTGTTTGCTGATTTTGCTGCCGGTTTGTTGCGGGATTCCCCCCTTCATGACGTCATACTTGTGGACATGGTGTACTATCCGTTTGTGTCGCGAGCGTCTCTTATTGCAGATCTTCGAAAACACGTTTTCTGCAACATCTTCAAGGTAAATTGCACTGTAACGTATGGTGAGACCTCTACTAGTGTGTGTACAGTAGGACCTCTACTAGTGTGTGTATAGTAGGACCTCTACTGGTGTGTGTACAGTAGGACCTCTACTAGTGTGTGTACAGTAGGACCTCTACTAGTGTGTGTACAGTAGGACCTCTACTAGTGTGTGTACAGTAGGACCTCTACTAGTGTGTGTACAGTAGGACCTCTACTAGTGTGTGTACAGTAGGACCTCTACTAGTGTGTATACAGTAGGACCTCTACTAGTGTGTGTACAATAGGACCTCTACTAGTGTGTGTACAGTAGGACCTCTACTAGTGTGTGTACAATAGGACCTCTACTAGTGTGTGTACAATAGGACCTCTACTAGTGTGTGTGCAGTAGGACCTCTACTAGTGTGTGTACAATAGGACCTCTACTAGTGTGTGTGCAGTAGGACCTCTACTAGTGTGTGTACAGTAGGACCTCTACTAGTGTGTGTACAGTAGGACCTCTACTAGTGTGTGTACAGTAGGACCTCTACTAGTGTGTATACAGTAGGACCTCTACTAGTGTGTGTACAATAGGACCTCTACTAGTGTGTGTACAGTAGGACCTCTACTAGTGTGTGTACAATAGGACCTCTACTAGTGTGTGTACAATAGGACCTCTACTAGTGTGTGTGCAGTAGGACCTCTACTAGTGTGTGTACAATAGGACCTCTACTAGTGTGTGTGCAGTAGGACCTCTACTAGTGTGTGTACAGTAGGACCTCTACTAGTGTGTGTACAGTAGGACCTCTACTAGTGTGTGTGTAGTAGGACCTCTACTAGTGTGTGTACAGTAGGACCTCTACTAGTGTGTGTACAGTAGGACCTCTGCTATATACCTGTGTGACCCACTGTCCCTGCAGTTCAATGGACAGTACTACCAGCAAACTCAGGGAATCACCCAAGGGTCTGTTTTGTCCTCTCTGCTGTGCAGGTGGGTGTGAATGGAATGCATACAGCCACACATAAACACTCGTGTGTGCAAACACACATGTCCTGTGTACAGACGTACTATAGTACACACACACACAACACACACACATGTACACAAACATACACACACACACACACACACACATACACACATACACACACACGCACGCACACACACACATGCACGCACACACACACACACACAACACACACACACACACACACACAATCCAAAGTTTAAACACATCTGCAAACACAACAGTATCATATATTGCATTACATGTACGTAGCTTTTTCTATGGTGACATGGAAAGGAAGTTTCTACCCAAAATTCCTACTGGGAAGGGGGTAAGGTAGAGATACACACTGCGTAGGTCTACTGTGAGATCGGTGGAGCTATGATTTTATTGATTTTCATCAGATATTAATTCGTCTCATTGATGATTTTCTTCTGGCTGTTGAAGACGGATCCATCGCTGTTGACTTCCTGAACGTTGTGTCTAAAGGTAGTATGTACATCTGTGCAAATGTATGTATGTGCGCACACACACACACACACACACACACACACACACACACACACACACACACACACACACACACACACGCACACACACACACACATACACGTACTCGTGCACACACACACACACTCACACACATGCAAACACACACACACACACACACACACACACACACACACACACACACACACACACTCACACACACATACACACACACACACACACACACACACACACACATGTACATTCAAGAAAGTACACACATCCATTCACCTTGTTTAGGCATTCCAGAGTACAACTGCTGTATCAATTCTCACAAAACCATTAAGAATTTTCAAGTGCTTCCGGATGGCTCAGCTCAGGTGGATACCACAGGTTATTTGTTATCAGTAGAGCATACTGCTTGTATGTGAGTGTGCCCCTGTATGTATATGTACGTGCTAATCCCTATTCGGCCATTTTGTTTCCGTGCCATCCCTTTATATGGATTACTGCCATACTCTTTAGTGAGCTTATGCCACAAAATGCATACACTGAAACCTCTGTAATAAGGACACCATTGGGACCACAAGCTGTCCTGTACAGTGAAACCTCTGTAATATGGACACCACTGGGACCACAGTAAACTGTCCTGTACAGTGAAACCTCTGTAATAAGGACACCATTGAGACCACAGTAAGCTGTCCTGTACAGTGAAACCTCTATATTAAGGCCACCATTGGGACCACAGTAAGCAGTCCTGTTTATGGAGGTGTCCTTATTGTAGAGGTTTTACATGTACACATGTCAATGTGAGGGATGTCAAATGGGGAACAGCAGTGGTGGCTGCATTTCAGAGGTGTCCTTTAATAGAGGTTTCACCATAGTTGTGTTAGGGAAACCCCCACTGTGGCATAATTCAAGATGACATGTTTGTCCTGCATCCTTACCCGCATTTTCTTTTTTGACAAATATGCGAAGTATTAGAAGAATTTGGATAGATATTTGTCCTGACCCTATCCACCATCTGTTGCGTGGAATGCTGGCTGGATAGGTTGAGCCAGTGCTCCATGCTATCCTTGTTTCGGAGGGTCAACTACCGAAGATGTCACAGTATAGTTGTGCTTCCTCCCAACTGTCGACGGCCATTTTTCATTCTTGTCAGGGGAATTGGTGGCAGCCGAAATTGGAACTGGGAAGCACACTAGCAATGCTGGCTGATATAGTGTATTTTGTTTTAGAAGGCCACCTGTGTAGAAGGACCACCTGTCTTTAGAGGGACCACTGTATGCTGGTCTTAGTCTCGCATAGCCAGACCCAATCTCACCATTACCTACAAATGGTGATGAGAGTGGGTCTGACTATGCGAGACTATACTGGTGTATATACTACCTCAGAGATACTAGTGTATCTCTACATAATTACGTACCACCTGTCTACAGAGGACATGTTCACTTGGTTACTTGAATGGCCTTTGTAGACAGTTTTTGTGTATTTGTTTGCTCGGGTTTCAGTTCTTGTGTAGAGAATGTGACTAGAATGACTCCTCTCCCTTCAGCTTCTCACTGGTTTCCATGGTGTGGGCTGCTTATCAACACCCAAACACTTGAAGTTGCCAATGACTATACAAGACTTTGTTCTCAAGGTTTCCTCTCTTTCTTTGTTGTCCTGTTTGTTGTATTGTTTACTGTTTGTCATGCTGTTTATTGTGTTGTTTACCATTTGTTATGGTGTTTGTTCTGCTTGTTGTGTTGTTTGCTATTTGCCGTGTTGTTTGTTCTACTTGTTGTGTTGTTTGTTATGTTTACTCTGTTATTCCAGTGCTATATGTTTACTTGTGTTGTTTGTTCTATTGTTTACTGTTTTGTTTGTTGATCTTGTGGCTGTGTTGTTGTTTTCTCCAGAAATATGTGCTGTATTTTATCCTTTGTTGACTCTTTCAACATTTATTGTTGGATTCTGTCACCCTAATATTGGGGTGTCACTGTTATTGTTAGATTACGGTAACCAAAGCTTATTTAACCTGGGTAGGCCTTTAGCCAAGAGATAATGGGCTTATGACGCCTCTCTATTCTTATGCACTCTGCACACATGCCACGCTCATGTGCATGTGCATACATGCATACACCGTCCACTTGAACACACATGCATGCACTTTATGCACATGCACACACACGCGCGCACGCACGCACACACACACACACACACACACACACACACACACACACAACACACTCGCACATACATGCACATACGCACACACGCACACACACACACACACACACACACACACACACACACACACACACACACACACACACACAACACACATGCACACACACACACACACACACACACACATACACACACACACACACACACACACACACAACACACTCGCACATACATGCACATATGCACACACGCACACACACACACACACACGCACACACACACACACACACACACACACACACACACACACACACACACACACACAGATATTTCTGACACATTGACTGTTGTTAGGAGTCAACACCCTCTCTACAGTCTCCAAAGGCACCTCAGAAAGTATGTGAACTGTATGTCAACATTCTGGCTTCAACTGAGGGCTAGTTTCTCCTGTAATAATGTTATGTTTGTGTGATTCTCTCTTGCCACAGGTATGTAGGTATGAGAGCCCATTCAATCTATGTTGATGCTGAGGTGTGTGTGTGTGTGTGTGTGTGTGTGTGTGTGTGTGTGTGTGTGTGTGTGTGTGTGTGTGTGTGTTTATGTGTGTGTGTGTGTGTGTGTGTGTGTGTGTGTGTGTGTGTGTGTGTGTGTGTGTGTGTGTGTGTGTGTGTGTGTGTGCATTTGTGTGTGTGTGTGTGTGTGTGTGTGTGTGTGTGTGTTTATGTGTGTGTGTGTGTGTTTGTATGTGTGTGTGTGTGTGTGTGTGTTTTTATGTGTGTGTGTGTGTTTGTATGTGTGTGTGTGTGTGTGTGCGTGTGTTAGTGTGTGTGTCTGTGTGTGTGTGTGTGTGTGTGTGTGTGTGTGTGTGTGTGTGTACATAAGTGTATGCATGTGTATGTGTTTAGATAGATTTTACATGCTCTTGTGGCCTGCTAGCACACACACTAGTAGTAACTGTATATCAGATCCTATGTTCCAGATGAATTCTCATCAGCACATACTAAGGCACTGTTATACCACTATGATGATTGTGGCAATGAAGTTCCATTCCAGTATTAAGGCTTTCAGAATGGGAACACGGATACACTCACACAGTCTTCAGTTATATGGTGTGTGTGTGTGTGTGTGTGTGTGTGTGTGTGTGTGTGTGTGTGTGTGTGTGTGTGTACGTGTGTGTGTGTGCGTGTGTGTGTGTGCATGCATGTATTGACTTGTGTTTCTCACACTATGTTGACAATCTACATTTCTTTAAGTATTGAAGAGAATGTGATCAATTTAGCATGTAAATTTAACTTTGTTGATGTCTGATAATGTTGAAAACTGTATGCATGTGAAATTTGAACTGTACAAAAGTTTCAGTGTTTGCAGTACATGTGATGTGTGCTCCTCCACAAAAGGTGTTATCTTGGAGCTTGTCAGGCATTTCTACTACACAGCAAGAAGACGCCATGTGAGCTCCAGGTGTTTGCATTAAGTTCTTCTCTTGTACTTTTTCCCATATTGTCTCCGTCCTCTTTGCAGAATGATGGCAAAGAAGGAAGAGATTTTGTTCCTTTCAATCTCTTCTCGGTGTAAGTGAACATGGGCCTTTTTCTGCAGTACTATTTATGAGTATACTACAGCGTTCACTTGGGTCGAGGGACATACCGTAGAACTTGGTTAGGCACTACATACCGTATACGCTTTAATTTTCGCGTGGTTTAATATTCGCGGTATTCGCGGATTGGAAGCCATCCGCGAAAGTTTAGACCTGCGAAATTTTAGATCAGGCTCTTGTGCAATGGCTAAACATGGCCGTCCGTGAATATTAAAACGCGAAAATCACTAAAAGACAAAATCCGCGAAATATACACCCCACGAAAATTAAAGCGCATACGGTACCTGGAAAGGAAGACAAAATCAGTACAGTCAACCTCTTTACACCAACACCTTGAGTTCCAAGTTGTTGTTGAAACCAGTACATTTTGTACAAAGACTAATGAAACAGTTCCCAACATGTGGGTTGTTGTAGAGGGAGTGATGTTGTAACAAGTGACTTTGTAGAGAGATTTCACTGTATGTATTATCAGAGGTACTTACTATCAGGGTTGGTTTATGTACATGAGGTATACACAGGGACAGAATGAGGAGTACTTACTATCCAGGAGTATGTACTAAACCAGGTACATACTATCAGGGTTGGTTTATGTACATGAGGTATACACAGGGACAGAGTGAGGAGTACTTACTATCCAGGAGTATGTACTAAACCAGGTACATACTATCAGGGTTGGTTTATGTACATGAGGTATACACAGGGACAGAATGAAGAGTACTTACTATATCCAGGAGTATGTACTAAACCAGGTACTTACTATCAGGGTTGGTTTATGTACATGAGGTATACACAAGGACAGAATGAGGAGTGCTTACTATACAGGAGTATGTACTAAACCAGGTACTTACTATCAGGGTTGGTTTATGTACATGAGGTATACACAAGGACAGAATGAGGAGTGCTTACTATTCAGGAGTATGTACTAAACCAGGTACTTACTATCAGGGTTGGTTTATGTACATGAGGTATACACAAGGACAAAATGAGGAGTGCTTACTATTCAGGAGTATGTACTAAACCAGGTACTTACTATCAGGGTTGGTTTATGTACATGAGGTATACACAGGGACAGAATGAGGAATAGTTACTATCCAGGAGTATGTACTAAACCAGGTACGTACTTACTAACCAAGTGTCACTGAACCGCAAAACAGTTGCATGATAATCGCACAGTTTGACGTCTGTTCTATCCAATCACAAAATCACGTCACCAAATAAGTGTGATGAGCGTGGAAACCAGTACACATGCAATGAGCATGGTGAACCAGTGCACATGTACGGATGATGACACATACAAGGAAGTACTGAATATTGGGCAAGAGAGGTACCATATTGCGCAATAAGTCACGTACCTATGTGTATATATGATATAATATACCTGTACACGAGTATGCCCACATGTACAGTAATATTGGAGATAAGGGAATTCTATTTCTGTGCTTGAGCGGCGCATGGCACAAGTGAGCGTGAACACAATGCTGGCATAACATTTCCTCTTTCAATGTGTGCCCGGTATTAGATACAGGCTCTGTGTGGGTGTGTTATGAGTGCCTTAGACAAGGGTGGTCGATTCTCGCTAGCTAGCACAACTGAGCCGTAGCAAAAGCTTAGGCTCACAGCCTTTATCTAGACATGCAACTATTCAGACCTATTGCAGGGTTTTACTTGGGGTCAATTTTTTGAGGAGAACCTGGACATCTGTATATACATATGCAGTGTTCTAGCCAGAATTTTTCTATAGCAGGGGGTGAGGGGTATAGCCTAAGTCAGTGATTGCAGTACAGTGAATTCTTGCCACAATTTTTTTCATCTAAGTCAATGTAAAGCAAAATTAACTAATCCATGCACAAAAGTGATGGATTTCTGCCCCTGTACTCATAATCCCCATGATCTCACACAAGAATTAAAGCAGGGTGGAGAGAATAAAAGCAGGGTGGGGAGAATAAAAGCAGGGTGGGGAGAATAAAAGCAGGGCGGGGAGAATGAAAGCAGGGTATATGGGGATAATATAAGCAGGGTGGGGAAAATGAAAGCAGGGTGGTACTACCTTGCTACCCTGCTTTAGCTAAAACCCTGTATATGTACACACGCACATGCCGCACAAACCCTGTATTGTCGCAGCTGTACAATCTGCTGGTTATATTCTCTGCCCACTTGCGTTTGTGTGTGTATGTACACATGTGTGTGTATGTGTGCATGTGTGTGTGTGTGTGTGTGTGTGTATGGGTGTGTGTGTGTGTGTGTGTGTGTGTGCATGTGTGTATGTACATTTGTGTGTACACGTGTGTGTAAATGAGAACTGTTTGTACATTCTTTTGCTTCCAAATCTCAGGCTGTGCTTGAAAGCCTTTTTGGTGGTGCTCCAAAAGAAGCAAAGTTCCCATTTCCAAATCATTCTGAAGCTAAAGTCTGAATTCCGTCGAGGCTATCGATTGCTCGTAAGTGTGTGTGGCGGGAGTGTATGTTCATATAACTCCCACCCCTCATACATACACACACCTTCACACTGCACCCTCATACATACGCACACCTTCACACTCCCCCCCTCATACATACGCACACCTTCACACTCCCCCCCTCATACATACACACACCTTTACACTCCACCATGCACTCCTTGTACTTTTCTGCATACTGTACTTACAACTGTGCACTCCTGCCATATGAGGGTGTTCAGGCTTCTTATATGATGCGAAATGGAGAACTTAGTGAACGTAGATTGTGTGAAATTGTCTTTGATTGTGTGACCGAAGGTTCAAGATCTTGTTTCAAGTTAAGTATACTTATTAGAACAATTGCATGTTCATACCTCTTCATAGAGTCCAAATGTACCTCTTCATAGAGGCCACCTGTATCTCTGTATAGACCCACATGTACCTCTATATAGAGGCCACATGTACTTCTGTATATATAGAGACCACATGTATCTCTGTATAGTTTCATATGTACCTCCATATAGAGGCCACATGTACCTCTATATAGAGGCCACATGTACCTCCATATAGAGACCACATGTACTTCTGTATATATAGAGGCCACATGTACCACTGTATAGTTTCGTATGTACCTCTGTATAGAGGCCACATGTACCTCTGTATAGAGGCCACATGTACCTCTGTATAGATTCATATGTACCTCCATATAGAAGCCACATGTACCTCTATATAGAGGCCACATGTACCTCTATATAGAGGCCACATGTGCCTCTGTATAGAGGCCACATGTACCTCTATATAGAGGCCACATGTGCCTCTGTATAGAGGCCACATGTACCTCTGTATAGAGACCACACATATCTCTGTAAAGAGGCCAAATGTGCCTCTGTATAGAGACCACATGCAACTCTGTATAGAGGCCACCTGTATCTCTATGTAGAGGCCACATGTACCTTTATATAGAGACCACATGTACCTCTATATAGAGGCCACATGTACCTCCATATAGAGGCCACATGTACCTCCATATAGAGGCCACATGTACCTCTATATAGAGGCCACATGTACCTCTATATAGAGGCCACATGTACCTCTATATAGAGGCCACATGTGCCTCTATATAGAGGCCACATGTACCTCTATATAGAGGCCACATGTACCTCTATATAGAGGCCACATGTACCTCTATATAGAGGCCACATGTACCTCATTATAGAAGCTGCATGTACCTCTGTATAGAGACCGCCGCACCTCTATGATATAGAGACCACTTCAGTCTCTGTAGCCTCTGTATACAGACCAAATGTGCCTCTGTACAGAGCCCAATGTGCTTTACTGATGTGATCATGCATCAGCTTGCTAAAGAAGGTTGTTGTCATGGCAGCCAACCACTCATCTCTGTGAGCACTTCCAGTGTCCCATAGCTATCTAACCACATCCTGTGTCTCTTCCACGGAAGCTAAGATGTGCTGTGTTGCACTCCCTTGTTGGGCTCAGGACCTTAGATTGTGAACGCTTACAAGTGCTGTTTTGTAAGGATGCAAAGGAACTGCAGAGCACTTTCTCCCTCCAAGGTGCAACTTTGATATTCAAGTGTATTTGTACCTGATTGAACAGCGAAAGCTGTTGTGAAATTTGTCAAAGTACGAGACTTCCCATGTCGCCTATGGTAATTGTTATTCTGTGAAGGCCTACTTCACAGGTAGAACACATTTGATTTATGCACATGGCTGGTCTCGTAGAGAACCTACATTCTACACAAATGGGAGAGCGTTCGAGTATATATTAAGAGTATGCAGGCATTCACACATGTGCATGCATACACACACACACACACACACACACACACACACACACACACACACACACACACACACACACACACACACACACACATACGCATGCACACATGCATG